>JAOBRC010512897.1:0-11488 GCA_027575255.1 Scolionema suvaense | reverse complement strand
TGTAGTATGAAATGGACATACAGTCATGCTTGTGCCAATAGTTTCAGCCACGATTGTCTGAATTTTGAAAAAAAAAACCAGCAACGTGAGAAAAAAGAACAGAGAAAATATCCCCTCACTATATTTTGGGGAAAGGGTACAACGCATGGCTGCAAGAAGTGCTGTATCTATTATCAGAGTTAGTTACGGTATGACATATACACAAATTCACAGTTGTGCCAATAGTTTTGGCCACGATTGTAGATACTCCATACAGTGAAGCAGCTACTCGATCTAAGTGGCCGTAAGGTTGAGCTCTTTACCAATGGATGCAATATGCCTGGTAGATCCTGGTGGTGTGGATTTCTCTCTCCGAGACCAGATATAAGAACGGCGACCACTGAAAAGCTTGAAGTCACTCGAGCAATGGCAACAAGTGAGGAAAACAATCGATCGTGGTTCGCTGAGTTTCAAAAATGCCTCAAGGAATACGCTATTACATGTCCCTCGCAGGTGTACAATTGTGATGAGACAGGCTTTCCTCTGCAGACTAAAGCCGGAAAAGCTGCAATGGATGTACACGTAAAGAATGCCTATCATTTAACGAAACCTGGAAAGACTCAGATTACTGTTTTGATGACCATCTGTGCGGATGGAAACACTTTACCCCCGTATGTTGTTTTCCAGGGGAAGTCATTAAACCCATCCCTTGCAGTTGATTTGCCACCTGGAGCTGCAGCTGTGCACACAGACAGCAGGTGGATGACTCAGGATGCATTTTACTTGTGGCTGAAAAAGCATTTTGTTCGAAGTCTTCCTTTTTCTAAAAGTCGAGGATGGGTGTTGCTCCTCCTCGATGGCCTGGATCACATAAAGATATCCGTTCTAGCAAGATCTGTAAAGAAAATAAAGTAATCTTGTTTTGTATTCCACCTCATTGTACCCATGTGTTGCGGCCACTCGACAAAGCTTACATGGGTCCCCTCAAAATTAAGTGGAAGAAGTACTGCAAGGAGTTTGTACGGGAGAATAACGGCATCTACGTTGATAAAATCGCATTTGCTTGTGTCTTTAGCAAGGCCCATTTTGCTGCATCAAATCCATTGACTGTCATCAACGGATTTAAAAAGCTGTGGAATCTGGCCTTGTGACGCAGACATCATTGACTATTCTTCCCTCGATATATCCAACACTTTCCCAGTCACTCCAACTTCAACGTCAACATCATCTGTCAAGATACTGCCTTCCGCTTCAACTTCTACCACCACCATTAGCTGCGGTGCGAGTGATACAAGTGTCGACTTTTCTGCTGAATCTATTGCCATACCACCATGCACGACTGACGTAACATCATCCATGCCAATTGCCACGCTGGTGATCGTGCAGTCACCTACATCTAAACTGGCATCAACACTGTCACTGATTAAATCAGCAGCACGCATTGCATTGCAAGCTATCGAAGCAACATTTAATGCCGATCAATAATGTCCTTGAACAGAAAAAGACTGGAGCTTGGCTTGGAATGCAATGACCCAGTTTTCCTTTCCTGGAAACAACTTAAAGTTCAGGTTGGCAAAGAAGAAACTGATCGAAAGTCTTTGATGCGCAAACAATGCACGTCTTCAGGATCGTCTCTTCTTGCTCAGAGGGAGCTCTTCCGACTACCGCAGGCAAAGGCTCGACCTGCTAAGCGCCATGCAGACAACTTGCCACTTACTCTGAGTTCAGATGAGGCGATATGAAGCTGGAAGAAAAGTTGGCCAAGAAGCGAGAAACTGAGCTGTCTAAAAAGCTCAAGAAGGACATACGGGATTCAAAAAAGAATGCCAAGCAAGGATGTGTTAAAAACACAAAAGTTCGATCTGAAGATAACACAGAACAAAACACGAAGAATACCGTAAGGAAGTCTGCACGACCAAAAAAGCCCAAGCAAATTTTTTCTCTGGGGACCAGTGATGACGACGAAAGCAACGAGTGCTGGAAGTGTAAAGAGTGTGGCGTTGAGTACGTTGGAGATGAGAGTAAGCCGCTATGGGTAGCGTGCGATGACTGTCATACTTGGTTTCACGTTCGTTGCACAGATATTGATAGCGAAACCACCAACAAACAGTTGAAGCGTTTGGTGTGGTATTGCGTGAGTTGCACGTGACCTTCGATTACCTAGCTTCTGTATGTTTTGTTAGTTGTATTACGTTTTGTGAGGCAAGGATCGTTAATCTGGCTCAAATAAAAACGTTTTATGATACTCCTGGTGTTAATAATTTCTCACGTATGTTTTTCATTACCGATTTTGACCTAGAGTAAAATATTACCAAATTTCAGTCATGACAATGTTTAGGAACAGGCCACCCACAGCAGTTAGGATTTCCCCTGCTACAGCCTCCCTGCTATTGTGTTGGGGACAGAAAATCTTAGTGATGAAAAAAAAATAAAATTAAATGCACAGCAAGAAGACTAAATAATAGTAGGCAGCTAATATTATGGGTTTTAGGTCCCATTTCAGCTGTTTTTATTGATAAAAAGCATGCGGCCGTATACTGGCGCGTACAGTTTATGTAGAGCATGTGGATGTTAACCCCCCGCGGTAACTCTTTGTACCAAGTACCATCTACCGTGAAGTTAGACACTAACGGGACTTTCTTCCAAGCATACAAAGTATCGCTTCAGAATTGATGGGGAAGAGGTGAGGGAAAAATTTCAATTAGTGGCCGAGTACTGGCGCTCTGACCCTAGTGTTTGCCAGTGAATTACATCTGCTGGGCATCTGCAATGATCGCCAAAACGTATGCCATCCCGAAATTATTGCAAGATGACAAAATGCAAAGTGGTCTAATGTTGATAGTACTGTCAACATTTATCAAAGTCTAGTTAGTTTTAACCATCTGAGCAGAATGAGTTTTCACAATACAGTTAACACAAATTCTGGAATCTTGGGGTCTGCAGAAAAAGCTTGTGTCTGTTGGTAAGAAAACATTGTCTGACCGAAACGTGTAATGACAGCAGCACGGAATTTGGAATGAATTCAAGCTCCGCATGTTTTGTCATTTTCCAATATTTACCACTACCACTCTTAAAATGCCAAGTTACAATAGGCTAGCCCAGTAGCTATGTGGAAAGCAACAAAGCAGCGAAAAGCACTTATTCTAGGAATACAGGGCATGCATTCGACTTGAAGAAAAAATCTTTTCACGCATTTCAAAGGGTTATATTCCTGTTGCATTCGCTAATCAATGGTAACATGGGGTTAAAATATACAAGGATATACTACAAGGATATAATATAGGAAATATACATGCCAATACTAATTCACTTCTTCATTTCCTGGAGCATCCTAATCCAAAACAGCCAGGGCATTTTTGCAATTACAATGTCCCAGGATGGAAGGGGAGCGTCTGCAGCCTTCTATCTGGCTGATTAACCCCATTTTACTATGGTTTTTCTCAGATATTTTTTTTTGGCATATACGGTACACCATTGTTATTTTGTGACTTTTACTTTATGCCTATATTACAAATCATGGCCATATTTGAGATTAAAATATTTAGCGGTTATGGAGATATGGCACTTTTGTAAACGGCTGTTGGCTCAAAAAGCGATAATTTTCAGATTTGATTTTAACTGTTTTTGGCTAATAAATAAGGATATTTAGCTACTCCATGTACATTACAGATTCTGAAGCTGTCATGCAACTAGTTTTGTAGGTTCAGCCCAATAGAACCGTTAAGTTTGCATTTTTGGGCCAAAAATTTGGGAAAAGCATAATTTTTTGATATTTTGCATAAATTATCACACCACCTATCGTATTTTATGACGTAACAAAAGAATCGATGACGTCACTGACTTCTAATTTATGCAAACGTGATCTTTAAGGGTTCGTTAACATACATGCCAAGTTTCATCGCTATTGCAGTATTTTGGGATTTAGGTAGGGGGGGGGCTGTCAGCCCCCCCCCCCCCATGATATTCAACGCAAAAAAAAGCCCATGTAAAATAGGGCTAAGCCATAAAAATTTAAACAAAGAGTGGGCAGAAGCATTTTCTGATAAAGCAACTTATATTATTTTGAGCTTTAGCTAAAAGTGAGATAGTTAGGTTGCCTAGGAAAAATTTGCTCAATGGCATAATTTTGCTGATGGTGCAAATTTTAGGTCCAAGTCTTCTCAAACGACTTCTGCTGGCAACTGGCACACATCAAATAAACATGAACCATCAATAGTTAGAGTTTTACTGCTTTTTTAAGGCAATTTTTCATCAAAATGGCAAAAAACGACTGATAGTGAACTCACAGCAAAAACAATAAGCCACCGGCTCAGCTTACAGACTGATAACCATGAATAATATAATTATATATGTGTTGGAATGCCCCCATAACGTCCATATCAGCACTGCAAGAGTTTTGAAAGTTGATGCTTGCAAGCAAAAGCCGAAGGGCTGTTTAAGATTACAGGAAATACATTCTTGTGCAGAATTGTTTTTCTTTGCTGCCCTTGCATTGTATGAACCAACATTAAACAAGATATACTATGTAGCATGACACAAAGATTATTAGAGACATTAAATACCTTCTTTACATGTCCGTGCATACTGTGATTCCATGCGATCCATGCGCCTCTGATACGTGACTTTTGTATATTTCTCCTTTCTGTTCCGTCGACGATACAAAACAATCAGGATAATTATGATGATTATGAGAATGATCGTACCGCCAACAGGAGGTCCTATATACAGCAACCAAGGGATGTCTTCCTTTGTAGGTTTGTAGAATTTTAAAGAACCCAATACATAAGAAAGACCACCACACCCAATTCTAACCTGTAAGGACATAATAAAACAAAACCTCATCAAATAAAACAGTTACAAAACACGGCTTTAATAAAAAGAGAAAGCACAAAGTAAGGCCCCAGTCACACGCACACCAGCAACCTCAAATATGTAATAACATTAACTGGATATACGGAAGGTGAGACTTACATACTCGAATATCCTGTGCACTCTGAAATCTGGAGGCATAACATTGATACAAATTAGTGACTAACTTTGTTCAGGCAGAAATTCTGTCCTCTTGTTGTGTCCTCAGAAATTTGCAACATTTGCTCAAAATAAACCTATCTAGAGAGAGCACAAATGTTCACGTTTCCACCTGATATGCTTATGACAGGCTCTCTTTGCATAACAGACTTGATGTAGCGCACGCAAGAAAATATATAATCAAGAAAAATTGCTGGGTAAAGCCAAATAGCATCAGCTTCAGGCCGCACAAGCTTTTCACTGCAGGAACATAATTTTGTTTGCCCTAATGGGCATTCGGGCGAGTGAAGTGAACAGAAATTTTTTGAAGTCCTTATCCGGCTCAAAAAAACTTCCTCTACAGTCTGAAACCTATTATTAAACAACTCGTAACTTGCAGACGACACGGGATGCAGGGGAATATGTGACTTCAATCATTGCCAAGTAAAGTTTGATTTCATGCACCCCAGAGACGGGGGAGGGGGGGCAGGGAGGAAAGTACCCCTCGCACTTGGAGTTAGTGAACTGCAAATTTTGCTTCTCCAAAGTGAGGTGTTCAGAAGTTATTTATCAAAAAATATTGCCCCTACCCCCCCTCCCCCCTACGCAGCAACTAGGGTTAATAGCATGCCAAAAAGATGACACTGAAACAAGATACAAAAATGAGGTGAAAGAATCCCACAAATGAAAGAAGGGCAAGGTCTTTCCAGGTACTAAGACACTGGTGCATATGACAACTACAACTTCCCTTCAATTTCACAAGAAAAATTACAAACGAAAACAGAAGAATCTTCTGACACATGATACACACAACGCTTACTTTTACCCAACAGTTTCACACTTCTCAAAAGTTTCACATTTTCCAAACGTTTCACATATTCCAACATTTCCCTAAAAACGGAAGGCTTATCCAGCTTTTCTGCTTTGTTCTATTCAGTTCAATCTACATATGATTTTCAGAGAAAATGTATATAGAGCCTAATGGAAACTAAATTGGTCACACATAGGATGGAATGACATACAAATGAAAAAGACGGCAGACAAGCGGACAGACAGAGTCTTTTTTATATGATTCCCCTGTCGTCAGTGCATTGGTCCTGATTATGCACTGATATTATTCTCTTCTGAATGATCAACGCATAATGAGAAACAATTCCTTGGTATCACAAAAGTTTGTACAGTGAAATCATTTTACATGAACAGCATATTCTACAATGTGAACCAGAAGTTACTATACATCCCAGCTCATAAAGGGGCCCATATACGATCAATTTTATGGTCAATGTGTTGATGCCAATTTAGTGACATCAATACATTGACAAAAAAAAATGATCGTATATGGGAGTCATTGACATCAATAAAATTGAATCAATATCATTGAGTCAAACATCAATGGATGAAAGTTCCTTTGATATTTATGGATGGTTCGTCAATGAAATTAGCCAACTTGTTCATGAGATTGACTGTGATGTGCAAAGTGTCAATGATTCTGTCAAAATATCATTGTCCTTATGACTGCAAATGTGTAAAACAGATAAGAAAAGATAACAGGAGTGGCAACTTACACTAAAAGTCATAGCAGCTCAATGGAAAAGCTTTTCCTCTGCTACTTTGGAAGCTGCAAAGAAGCTGAACGGCCTCTATCCAGGAAGGAACTCTCTCAGAGTGTATAGTTTATTCAGATGAAAGTTGACAAATATACTTCAAAGTTGAAGAGAGATTATAAAAATTATTGACTTTGTGTGCGGAATCGCTTTCTGTTAAAATATGCCAATAAATTGCCATTAATACATTGAAAGAGAATTGATCATGCATGGACCCCTTGAGTTACAGGTAGTAATAAGTAGATTAAATCCAAAAAATGAGTAGCTTATCTGCAAGGCCACTCATGCGTTCGGGTCATTCCATCTGAAGTGGGCACTCATTGGGAGGATTGAAACTCAAATCTTCAAAATTGGTGCGGAATCACTAAAATTCAAACTCAATAAAAAATATCAAAATTTTTCATGAAAATTTTCATGAAATTACACCCTACCTAATGCATGATGATGTCATCAAGACGTGACATTTTTTTGTTTCTTAGATAATGTTCTATCATCCTGCCAAGTTATATGACTCTAGCTGATGTTTTTCCCAGAAATCATAGGGCTGGGGGAGAGGGGGGATGGTGGAATACGCCCTCCCCCCTCAAATACTATTCATCTTCAAAAGTCCATATTATACTGTATGGTTAATGCTGCTTCAAGTTCTATGCTGCACAGAGGTCAATTCAGCCTTATATTTCAAGAGATTTGATTAATATCAGGGACAAAAGAAACAAGTGTGATATAGGGGAGCAGACTTTGGTAGCTAAAATTTTGAGACAGATCTATGGCTGATACTCTATTGCATGATTTTTTCAAATGCAAAGGTTGAAGGATGAGGCACGATTTTTTCAAATGCAAAGGTTGGAGGATGAGTCATGATTTTTTCAAATGCAAAGGTTGAAGGATGAGGCACGATTTTTTCAAATGCAAAGGTAGAAGGATGAGTCATGATTTTTTCAAATGCAAAGGTTGAAGGATGAGTCATGATTTTTTCAAATGCAAAGGTTGAAGGATGAGTCATGATCTTTTCAAATGCAAAGGTTGAAGGATGAGTCATGATTATTTCAAATGCAAAGGTTGAAGGATGGGACATGATTTTTTCAAATGCAAAAGGTTGAAGACGGGGCATGATTTTTTCAAATGCAAAAGGTCTAAGGATGGGGCATGAGTTTTTCAAATGCAAAAGGCCGAAGGGTGCTGTTTCCCACCATAAGCTACCATCCATCTACTAACCTGTACTATGGGATTGTCAGTAGTGACTTCCAAAACTTTTTCCTCTGGAGGCATAGTGCAGGCAAGTTTCTGCAAGAACAGTACAACATTACATGTTAAAGTGTGTACGCGATCCAGAAGAGTCCTTTTGACAAAGTATAAATAGATTTTCCTGCACTGTGCTGCTTCAAATTAATGATGCAGATTAATTGGAGGATATAAGTTAGAAATGCAGGGGAACGCCTACTGGTATATTCTGCTAAAAACGCATTACATGTATTTAGATTTTTCTACACTGAACATTTTTGGCCATTCTATAAATCTGTTATTCCTCTGTTTGACACAAACTTAAAATGGCCAGACACATTTGTGTCAACTGCAACATTGGCCTGTTTAGGAGCACCAAGCAATACATAACAGTAAGAGACTACATGAGGTCATAGAAGAGTTTCTGCCAAGAACTAACACTTCAAAGTTTATGACAACAGCATATCTCAATCACAAATTAGCCCCTTATTCTTTATACATTTTCAGAGATCCTAGGTTGAGATGAAATAAGAATCTTTAACTATAATGCCATGCTTCATGCTTCACTATGGAAGAGGAAAATAGTTGAAATCTAGGTGGATGGAACAAACATATGTTTATGTTCTTTTCCAATTCAATTCCCACAAACGCTCACGTCTGGCAAACACTGTCCCAGCACATACCTTACAAACGTTTGCCTGCAGAATGCGTAACCCACAGAAGGAATACCTTACAAACGTTTGCCTGCAGAAGTAGGTAACACACAGAAAGAATACCTTACAAACATTTGCCTGCAGAAGTATATAACACACAAAAAGAATACCTTACAAACATTTTGCCTGCAGAAGTACGTAACACACAGAAGGAATACCTTACAAACGTTTGCCTGGAAAAGTACGTAACACACAGAAAGAACACCTTACAAATGTTAACCTGCAGAAGTACGTAACACACAGAAAGAATACCTTACAAACGTTTGCCAGCAGAAGTGCGTAACACACAGAAGGAATAAACATATAAGAAGACCATCTGGAAAAATGTTATCACAATTCTAGTGGGATGTTATGATGTGAAGAAAAACACTGTTAAATTGTGATATTCTCACCTCGTCCAAGGCAAAGATCTTACAAGGCAAGCCAGCTATAGTAACATTTACGTCATCCTTTGTCAGCAAAGTCAGTCTGGAACCCTAAAACACAAAGGACAGTAAAACTCTTCAGATGTGTACAAAAACTTTAACAAAAAGAGACATACAATGAAATAAAACATCCCAGTTTTCTATGTAACTGCATTCTTTCGGCTGAATGCTTCAGGCAGACATGTTGCTAGTTGATGTATCATGATATCTCTCAGAGAGAATAACAAACACATAGAGCAAGAATAATTCTCAAAACAAGAATGTCAACACTGATCTTACCCGTAGAATAAGATCATCCGTTTTCACTTCCATGACGCCACCCTCTCCAGTAAACAATTCAAAGGTTGGATCAGAGAGGACTGTCGCATTCTGCACATGCTGTACAGATTTAACATTGTCCATAATGAAACCAAGCATAGCGACAGACTGGTTCAGATTCTCCATGACACTTGTCACATTTGGAGAGACACATGCTAATGTTGAGCCAGGTACATCACCAGCAACACATTCCTAAATATAACGTTAATACATAATAATAATAAGTCCTTTTTTGTGTTGCAACAGTTGAATCGAACGATATAATTATTTAAAAACCAGCATTAAAGTGAACTCTCACAATATGTGCAAAATGCTGTGTTCTAGGTTGTCGTTATCACAAGGCATAAACGAAGCATGAAAGTTTCCTTTCTTGAAACCAGAACAACCATAAATAATAAAAATTGCAATCACACATAGGAATAATATTATTTTAACTTACAACTGAATCAATATACCACCACTCACTGGAACATTTGCACCGATATTTATATTTACGTTGCGCCCAGCCAGAAAGTACAACAAAAATGTTATATTTAGCCAGTGTATTCAGAAATAATAACAAAAATGTTATATTTAGCTAGCAGGGGAGTTTCTAGAGCCAAAATGCTCCCAGAAAAGGGATGGGCGCCCAAATTCGGCAGCGCCCAAAATCAGCTGCCTGGCACAGAAAATCAGCAGTATTACAGCGAAGAAACAAAAACAAGAAAGTCAACTAAAACAGTGTATAACATCAAAATCATTTCAGAATAGCTCAAACATTGAAAATTATTGTAAAACAGCATGGAAACATCGATTAATAGTTGCACAAGAGCGTAGTAACATCAAAAAATGAGCGTGGAACAGCTTGAAAACATTGAAAACTACTCAATAGAATAAAATGATCATTCTTAGAGGCCAATTTGTGCTAAAAATCATGCGAAAGGGCAGGCTTCCAGGGCTCTGCCCTGGACCCGCAAGGGGGCTTACATCACCCCCTAGAACCTCTAGTTACATAGGCCCGGCGGGCGCCTAGCATTGCATTCATCCCAAATAGGGTCACCTGGAACCTCGAAATATATCTTGGAAACCCCCAAGGCCAGTGTATTCAGAAAGTACAGCAAAAATGTAACATTTAGCCAGTGTATTCAAGAAGTACAACGAAAATATGACATTTAGCCAGTTTATTCACAAAGTGTGACGAAAATGCTATATTTAGCCAGTGTACTCAAAGTCACGAGTTCATTCACAGTCAAGAGTTCATTCATTTCTGTATGATGATGATTGAAATTAGAGACAGAACATGCATTGTTAGGGAAATAATTGTTCACGTTGAAAAAAAGATGTGGGTAATAGCAATTATTTTTATTTCTGGCATGTGTTTCTAATTATAATTTGCTGGCTATTAGTGAGGTCGCAAAATTGAAATCTACTACGCGAACGCTATTTTTCAACGTTAGAATAGCTGACGTTCGCGTCGCAGATGAAAAGTGGGTCGTTCGAAATCTTGTTTTGTTTTGGTTTGGAGGCCAATCCAGTGCAAAAATCTACGACGCTAATTTTGAAATTTAGCGTCGCAGGTCAATGGCAACGTAAGTCGGCCCATGGGCTACCCTCTAGTTGGGCTTTCCCTCGACATCGCAGCAGCCTAACAATAGTGTTTGCGTCGTAGACTTTGGCATTTCGCAACCTCACTGTTAGCCCATCAATACTGAATAATTACAGATTAAAATAATATCCATGTTAATTAGCCAACAATACTCTGCTTACTGCCAATGATTCATACCTTCAAATAATTCAGTAAGGTTAAAGCATCACCAAACACACAAAATATCAAACTAAATATGCAAATCTACAAACCCCTTTAAAGACATGCAGCGGAAACGTTAATGTCAGCACAGGATTTTGAATCACATCAAACCCATTTCCAGAGACCAGAATTTCTTGTCCACCACTAAATGAAAAAGGAACAAATTGAAAACCGTATGCTGATTAATTGTTGCTATCTTGCCACCAAGAAAATACTCCTGACAGGCATTGCATTGATCCACAGAAAGATCTGACATGAAGCAGTCTAAAATGATATGAAGTCAACATAATCCATGCATTTTCTCTCTGACTCGAATACAATGTTCTCACTTTATTGACACAGCAAATTGTAAGCAATAAAATTATAACCTGCAAGTTATCATGCAATATCATCCAAATCATGAATAGCATAGCAACAAGGACATACCTAACAAAT
>JAOBRC010512786.1:0-11488 GCA_027575255.1 Scolionema suvaense | reverse complement strand
TTTTTGTTCAGCTTGCAGGTGGCAATTTATGCCCAAAAATGGCCATTTTTAGGGGTTTTTTAAGAATATTTCAAAATCTACTTATTACTTTTTTGTGGTTTTTGATGTGAAACTACAGGTCCATAGTAGTTATGCTGTGGACCACGTGTCATATCTGGGAAAACTCTTGTTCGGCTTGCAGGTGGCAATTTATACATTTCCAGAAAAGGAGTTTTTCGTGGTTTTTTCCAAGTAAGTCCAGAACTATTCATTCGATTCTCGTCATTTTAGGTGTGAATATTAGGGGCAACTCTACACATGTTTTGATTTATATGTCATGTCTCCTGAAAATCTCATTTGGCTTGCGGGTGGCAATTTATTTCCAAGAATAGTGATTTTCAGGTTTTTTTCCACATCGTTGTGAAGGTTCATCCGTTTTTTGTCATTTTTGGCGTGATCTATAGAGGCCTCCCTGCGTACGTTATGAACCATTTGCCGTGTCTGAGGAAAATCTTGTTAGGCCTGCGGGTGGTAATTTTCGTTGGAAAATGGCTGTTTTCAGGTTTTTTTCAAGTATGTCAACAATGCTTTATCTTTTCATTTTTGGCGTGGATCTTAGGTGCAACAAAGTATAGGTTATGACGGATGCTTTATATTTTGGGAATGTGTTGTTATTCAGCATGCGGGTGGCAGTTTATGTCAATGATGGCTGTTTTAGGGTTTTTTCATAATGTTTCAAGAACACTTCATGACATTTTTGTGATTTGTGGTGCAAATCCTATGGCTTACGTGTTATTCTCTTCTTTGATCTGACGGAGATTCTCAATTACGTTTGCCGGAGTCTACTAGTTAGTGTTATCTTAGAAATCATTTCTGAAGTCTTATAGTTTCGTAAGCTAGACATGCCCTTGACAGTGCTGTTTATTTATTAGAAGTTGTGTCTGACGTCAAGGTTCATTGATGAAATTTATGTATCGTCTGTTTTATCAGGTTATCTGAAAGGAACAAAGAATATGCTGCGCTTGAAGATGAATTTCGCATGGCTCTACAAATCGAAGCTAATCGATTTAACGACGTGGGTACTTATTGCATGCATATTATATTTGATGTTAGTTTGCTATGAAACCTTAACAATGTGTAATTGTGAAGTACTGTATTAGATTATGACAACTCCTGAACGCAGGAAACTTTTTTGTCAATTAAGAGACTGTCAAAGGGAACTACCTCCTTTTTTTTTGATCAGTTTTACGATTGGTGCACTGCAGATCGCATGTTCGAGGTACATGCTTTGTGGATACACCGTTTCATCATAATTGGGAAGTGGCTTGATTAATACTGAAATTGAGTCTGCTCTTCGGACACTGCCCTTCTCCAAACCCTTCAGTAATATCCCCTTTTTCTCTGAAATCACAGCGATTCACCAATTTTAGCCAGAATGTTGCAGATAAAGTGCTCTTTTTGGTTACAGAGAGACTTTGCGTTATGTTTGTAGATTACGCCCTTCTTATTTTCTTGATTTTGTTGCTGATTTTGCTTTTGGACTCCAGCTATTGCAGAAGAGTACTTTGAAGTGAGGTTTGTCTATCTGTTAGCCCTTCTGTCTGCCCGTCAGAAACACATTTTCTGGAATAACCACTGAATTTGTTGTTATTTTTTTAAATTTGGTATGAAGGTGACAATCTGTATTTGGAGAAAATTGTTGTTTTTCTGGTGTTTTGGTGTGAACCTCCGTAGACATGAAGTTATGGTCATGTTGTTATTGTTGTTACTGGGTGCTATGGTATTTCATTATTTTTGTTTATGATGTGAAATAATGATTCATGATGAAATTTGTGGGAGTCCGCTAATTCAGCGTCTTTTTCATTTTGAAATGATTCAGATCTACGGTAGGTGTCTTGTTTTGATTGTCCCTTTTATTGTAAAACCTTGCTCAATTTTGATCTAGCTTCAAGCTGCACACAAGTGTGATGTTCAAGAATTATCTGATCTCAAGAAAGCTTACGAAGTTCTTTCTCAAAAGGATGCTAAATCTAAACATCTTGTTTCTGAATTAACATCAGTAAGTATTCTGATAGCTAGTGAACTGGTTTTGGAGGACTGCAACCTTTGTGCACAATTTTTATGTTTTCTCTTCTATGTTGGAGATCAGTACTATAAGTGGCAGTGATCAACATACATGTATGTACAGTTTTGGTCAAAGTTACTTTCAGGGAAAGCATTCCAGGTGGAATATATGGAATGCTTTGCTTGTTACTGGAAACAGCTTTTTAATGTGCTTGCATATGTGATGGGTTCAGACCATGTTGTCAGCATCACTGGGAAATGCGATATGCTTCGTTATTTTCATTGTGGTTCATGCCAATTTTAGCCCAGCTCTATATAGGATTTACTGTAAATGGATGGGCTCTTCATGACCAGGCATGCCTCCTAATTTTTCACGTACTGCTGTGGGTGTTGGTTGCTGCTAATGTGGTTGTGATATTGTAGTTTATGCGAAATGGTTCTTTTATTATTATTTTTTTTTGAGAAACGTTTCACGAGGACAAAAGCAATTGTGTAGACTTATTCCCCATAGATCCAAGTTGTGCATCTGTAGCGTTTATTGCCACCTGCCTAATTTTTTGTAAGTTACCGTAACGAAAAAACTTCTCGTAAGGAATCATGAATTTATGGCTTTCAGGTTGTGAAAAGGATGAAGGCCACTGAACCAAATTTAGTCGTGCATCTGCTGACCAAATTTCGTGTCACAAGGACCGTCGGTTCACGAACAATGGGCCTTTTGACAACCATGTATGGAGTTATTTTAATGTTGATTCAATGATTAATATGAGCATGCAGACAAAGGAATACGTTTGCCAACTCAGCAAAGAGCACTTAATAAGCTTTCTAAATAGGTCAACCAGCCTCTGGGAGCTATTAGTTCTTGTTTTACATCTGTTTGAAAATTCTCCACTTTTTTCCTAATTTTGTTTAATTATTTGTGAAAAGTGATGTCGTCAGCGAAAACTTAGCGGCTATAACAGGTGGTTCTCTACATTTTTAGCAAGTACTCTACCAAGGCTACCTTCACACCAAAATATAGCTGCAATAGTTTTTATTTTATGGCGAGGGGTAGTTTTTAATGTGGACCTGATATGTCATGTTGCCTACGCCAGGTGCCTTGATCCCTTGAACATCTTAATTTGAATTTGAAATAATTTGCTTAATCGTTGTTTTTCGTTCTCAGATGGTAAAGGAGCAGAAGGCCAGAATATCAGAGATAACGAAAGGAAAAATGGAAACTGCAACCCATTGGAAAGTAAGTTGGTTCAGTTCTCATATTCAAAAGTTCTACAATCATGAGGTCTTGAAGTACGATGCTTGATTCTTGTGCAGTAAACTCTCTAATTAGCTGACACTCTAAAGGGAAGCCACTTCTGATTAGCGGACTGATTGTGCTCTGATCAAAACCTTATAAAACTATAGAAATTCTGTTTTTTTCCTTCTAATTAGCGGACAATTAAAAACAAATGGGGAACAAACACTAAAAATGAGATAGGTATCGCATTTTTTTATCATAATATTGAAGGTTTGTATTAGTTTTGAAGCCTAAGGCTGCGGTCGCACTAGAATATGAATAAAATTCCTCAAAGATACTCAAACTAGAACAACTTTATCTTATTCGAATCTTACTAGCAGCAGGTAATTCTGAGTTATTCCGGGTTAAGTGATGCCTCAAAGCAGCACTTCGGCATCTTTGAAGTTATTCCGAAATTCTTATCGATATTCGATCTCCGCACTAGAATAACTCGGAATAACTTTTCGCTTTTGTTGTGAGTAGTAAACATTCTGAGTTATTCCAGTTTGCTTGCGTAGTGCGACCGTGACCTAAGTCACTTTTTGCATAATTGAATTTCTTTTTTGCCCAGTTTGCAATTTTGTCTGGAACTTAAACGTGTTAGATGTGTTGCCCCTCTAGGCCATAACCTTCTTCTCAACTCAACCTCTTCCCGTTGACTTAAGCGATAATTGATCAGTGTTATCTCATGAGGTGTTAGGCACTGTCACTTCAATGCCTCACGCCAACCTTTTACTCTCTTTAAACTCACAGTTTACCGCAAACATACCTTAGTAGCGTCTATTATCAAAATTATCACTCACACTGCAAGACTTTCTAAAAAGTGGACACTTTTAATTAGCGGACACTGACCTCAAACCCCGATGGTGTCCGCTAATTGGAGAGTTCACTGTATGACTGTTCCTATCTCTATCAACTTGCCTTTCACAACTGGTACTGAAACATTATATTGTTGCGTACATTTGATGTCGTTCCCATGTATCTGCTAATTGAGAATTAACTCTTGAATGGGGAATTGCTTGTTCATTGTATTTCCTTAAAGGAAAGCTTATGTAAGGAAACTATCCGCTGTCATCTGAAAGTACTAGAAAATTACATCAGGGTAGTTGTTAGGATTACTTTTACATGATGAAATGATTTTATGGAAGTAGTCGTAATACTATTCCCCTAATCTGTCGCTTTCTTCTCAGTCTAATGATCATGTTGAAGATAATGTAAGGCAAGGTAAAGTTTGTCAAAGGTGAGATTGTTTGGCAGTGGCAGATTCCATTTTCGAGTTGGGGTCACTGAAGCATGGCTGCAAGCACTGGCATTATTTAATCATGTTTCCGGTAGACATGATCCATCTGATTTTGCACTCTAAAAATATCTTCTTGCTAATGGCAACATTGTTCCTGGTTTTAATTTGTAAGGAGCAGGTTTTTGTAGCTTTATTTTTTGTTTATAACAGGAACGACTCACATCCATGGAATTGGAGCTGACGGATTTACGGAAAGCGTCCTCTAAAATTGAAGCTATGCAGCAGGTAGTGCAAAGAATAACAATTAATCTCTATATTACTTGTGTCTGGTTTATAATCAGTATTTTAGCAGTTAAGTATCTGTCTTTACTAAATTACATTGATACTTAAGGTGGTACAGCAGAAAAAAATCGATTTTTAGGTGATGTGTGAATTGAAAAACCCTCAAAATCTTGATGAAACTGGCTTTTACAGAGTTCCAGTATCTGCTCTAGATCCAGAGATATAGCCTTTCGAAATTTGAAAAATGGCTATGGGGAAACAATGGGAACAATGGCCAGAACAAAGGAAAAAATGTTGAAATACAGTGTTGTATAAAAGTAAAACTTTTAGCCCATTGGTAATACATAAGGCAAATTTGACCTTCAAGGTTAGTTTAATATATCGATCTGCACAAAATTACGGGTGATTTCAGCTTTATGTGTTTTGGTTCCAGAGATATAGTGTATCGATTTCTTTGTTTCTTTTTGTCCCACATTTATATTTGAAAAGGCCATTGTATGGAGACGAAGACAGATAAAGCTGACAGCTCCCATAAATATTTTATTGACATTCCCTGGCTATTCTGCTGCACTTACATTTGCCATGAATTCAGCCAATAAGCCCAAAGTTTTGGTTTTCACAAGTATACTTTTTCCTTCATTGTTCTCTTTGTTCTTTTGCATTGTTCCCATTGTATTCACATTGTTTTGAACTGAAATATTTCCGCAATCGCAGAAGGTTTTATAATTCTGTAAGAGCCATTTTCTCATCTTCTTTGGCTCTATTTATTGAGCAAAGGTAGCAAAACATTTAAAAAAATCTTGTAAAAATTTTTGAAATATTGATTTTTTGAAACTAGGTCTTGGACTGCCTCACTTAAGTATAAATATTGCTATGGGGTGAGATTTTCACTCTGATCGATGTGTATAGTCACGGTTTGTTCCCATTTATATTTGTTACAACCTGAACTGATTCCTGACATCCGATACTTGGGGAAACTTTCTCTGTGCAGTTACTGACTGGAAATAACACTCGGAAAACCTATAGAGCAGAAGTATTCAGCTTCTGTGCTCTTAAACCTATAGCGCTGATTCCTAACCAAGAAGGTAGCATAAAGGGCAAGACCCATTAAGAACACTGAGCATACTGTAAAATATTATCAAGACTGCGTGATGACTTCATGTTGAGAGTTTTTATATTTTATTCCACCGAATAAACGTGAATTTAATTACAATGCACTGAAAGTCAGATATATCATGAGGTAGACACTGTGCAATCGGAAAAGTCGGAACAAATGGCAGAATCTTGTTTCCGGTTGTTTCTTTCATCTTTTGTGTTAATGTTGGAAAACTATTTATCTTTTTAATTTCTCGTTATTCTTTTATGCTGCAATGCATGTGTATAATAAAATAGTCGGTATTTTAAGACTGCAGTCTTGTTGCTTGAAAGGATTTCCTTGGTGTAAAATTGGATGGGATATAAAACTTGTTTATAGTATCGTAACAGCAGGGTTTTACGAGCGAACAAAAATATGTTTCGATGTGTTTCTAGATAGTTCACTAGGTATGGAAATGATACTTTACAGGGTCTGCCATCGTCTATTATTTACAATTGTGGCAGTTGCGGGTTTATTCTATGCATTTAGGTTCTTGTTCGGTTTTTGCCTTTTGTATTAACAGGAGAAAGACCGGCTTCTTGCACAGGTTCAGGGTCAGGAGTCAGTTATTCAAGGGCTTAGAACTGAGCGGAAACTCTGGGGTCAGGAGTTGGCTCAGCAAGGTATGTTGATTTTCAGTGTTTGGTGAGATACTTTTTGTTTGATTTCACGAGAAAATTTTTAGAAATATGAATTATTTGGAACTATAAAGAGAGTGCTATGTTGGATTGTTGAGCATGTTTTTACTTTGAGTATTGCTTTATACGTTTTCAAGCTCTTGTTCCGGGAGAATCCATGGTTAAATAATACTCCTATTCCTTTATCAGGTGCTTCATTGGCCCAAGATAGAGGGCGTATGGAATCTCAACTTGAATCTCAAAAATCTGAAATATCAATGCTCAATGCTAGGTTACAGGTAAACAACTACTAGTTTTAAGAATTGTTTATTAGAGACTGTTTGGACAGAGGTGAAAGTATGAACAAGAACACTGCTCCTGTTTACAGAATAAGTGTTCAGATTGCGTCAGTTGGTAACTATAGAAATTTGTTTGATTTCCTCTTGCATGGCAGATGAGACGGTCCTTGACCATGTATTACCATGCTTTTCCTCGATGCAAATAATGTTTAAGATGATTTCTCTGATTTTTAGAATGCGAGAGCAGAATTTGATGGAGGCTATTCAATAATTGTTACATTTTTCTCATTTCTCTCCTAAAGAGATTTGTATGAGGCTTCTGTACATTTTTGTGTTCTTGAATCTTTTCTCATAGGAAATGACGGATTCATTGAAGATCAAATCTAAACTGATTGAAGATCAGACTGATACAATTAAGAAAATGAAAGAGGTGAGATCTTTTTTTAAACCAACGCTGTTATGAAGTGTGCTGTGCAAGTGATCATTGTGATGCTACAAGTGAAACAAGGATTCTGTAGATACATTGTCAGTAGTTCAGTCTAATGGGTTTGTGACCGGGTGTTGTGTGTGTCTCTGGTGAGGACTAAATTGCATGCATAGTGCAAATCCCTCGGTCTTAAAAAGGGGAATGGACTCGTCGAAAATGCCCAAAGAGTGGGAGTGGGGGGCGGGAATATGTCATTATCTGTAATGTAACTTAGGTCCTGTACGCACTATGACTGGATTCTGCCAAGCCAGAAAACGCAAATGATGTTATCTATTTCGACTTTGCGAAAAATGACTTAGAAAAGGTCAAAGGGTGTTCGCACTGCCAACATTATCTGGTGAGAACCGAACGTCTTCAGAAGCCTTAGTTAAGTTATAATTACGTTCTTATAGTGTATCCTTGCCTTAAAACTTTGGGCTGGATGTTCACCTAATTTGAGGCTATTACAGGGACAAGGCAAGTCGACGACTTGAAACAATGGAAGATTATGATTATAAGCCAATACAGATTTTCGGCAAAAAGTGGTGTTCGCACTAGGCTGTCCTGGCAGCAATTAACAACATTGTGTTGGTAACAATGCTATCAGTAGTAAGTCAAGGTTTAGTCATGTTCTGAGTTGCAGTGCGTACGCGGCCTTAAACATTTATTGGAGAACAGTTTTGAACAGGTTAAAAGTGCTGACGTCAAAGAGGCCTGCATTTATGAGCCATTTTTTTATCTGAACGCAAGGATTGTGTTTGTGGTTAAAACGGTTTGTGTAGAAGGTTTCCTATCTCATCTTTAGTCTAGAGCTTAGCTTACTTCATTGTTATGCATTTCTTGAGTGCATTTGCTTTGAATTTTGGAGTTTTATGGTTTGCTCATTGCATCTGTCATAAGATGAGCCAACGAACTAGAAGAAGAATGTTAATAGGCATAGAATTGTGAGCTATTTGCTGTATATGTCGTGATAATGTTTATATAACATTGACGTTAATCTATTTTTCCTTGCTTCTCTATCAGGTCGTTAGCTTTTTTGAGTCTATAGTGGGTGTTTTTCCTTCCTGCTTAATTATTTTACTGATTGGGCTGTTCTACTGCTTACGAGGTCCTGGACTTGCTATGACGTGTAATGGATGGTTATTGCCTTTATTAAGATCACACAGAGGAATTCAATTGTATTTTAGTGATATATATTCTTTCTTATTGCGTCTTAGGACTATCTATGGCGTGAATGCTTTCAATTTGTTTGTGCATTTTCACTTTTTTTTTAGTCACTTTTGAGCTTCTAAACAATAACCCACGCAAATGATTAATGTGTGATGTTTATGTAAGTTTTTGGTAGGAAACTGGCTATACTTTTTTTTACAACAGTTAGTTTCTCAGAAGTGAGTACATTTTTTGAATGTAATCATACACGTTGTCTTAACATCTTCTCTGATCCAGGTTCATATAAAATAACTGCTTAGAACGGGGTTGCATGGGACAAAGATGATGATATAATGAATGCTTTTTCCGCCAAATGTGTGCCCAGTGAATGACATTCGCCTTTTGAACTAGAAACATGACCAGCAAATGATGGTCACATTTTGAGCTAGAAACATGACCAGCAAATGACGGTCACTTTTTGTGCTAGAAATATGACTTGCAAATGATAGTCGCTGATGATGGTTCCTGTATCATCTAGGTGAGTGATCAGCAATGATAGCCATAATTAGAATTTCACAAGAGACAAGGTCAGTTCACCAGCAAAATTCCTTCAAATTTGCCTAATGAGTGATGGAATAAAAAACTGATCACTGTTCACAGATCATTTTTTCACTATTTTCAGTAGCATGAAGGCTATCTTCTGAAACGTGTTATAAAATCTGTGAGCTCTCCCGCACGAACTTAGGCTATAAGCTAAATGCTTCATTAAATTGAGATCTGCCGAGCGTGTTCCATCCTTATTCTAAACGTATTTGTGTGACTGATTTTGCTGAATCAAGCAGCTTCAAAAGTTCTCGAAATCACGATCAATTTGATGACGCTAGTAAACGAAGGAGTACAAGGCCGGAAAATCATGCACTCATTGAGATGGTAATTTATAAGGCTGGTCCTTCAACTGGGACTTAAAGCGACGCAGTGATGGTTGATCGTACGAAAATTAAAATCAGGAATTTTCAGTTAAGTTATGCAAAGATAGAATAGCAAAATTCGATGGTAGTTAGCTCACATTCAGTTTTTTACCATAAAGCCACATTTTGGAAATTTTAGGCCACTTTGTTACTGCTTCTTGTTTGTTTTTTATGCATTTTGGTAAATTTTGAATGCTCGTCGGTGATTAACGCTGTAGAACGTTCCAGAATGCGTCAGTAAATCAGATTCCAAGATTCTCTTGTTGTATCGGGTGGTTTCCGATATCATATGTCTTGAGAATACTCAGCATGGAGATTGTATTTTACTATACAGCAGTCGGAAATTCCGCGGCACCACTTAAAGAGACCATCTCTCATAGGTCGTAGGAAAACTTTCCGATATTAGAGAAATTGTTTCATTGCTACTGAACGTTTACATTGCGAAATATATTGATTGATGGAATGGCCGATCTTGTGAGGATTTGTCCAGGACTCAGATTGGTTATTGAATAAAAATATCTTTTAAAACGTTGATTTTTTTTTCTTAGGACCTGGTTACTTCTGCGTTAGAGAATCAAAGGCTGCATGATGAGTTGTCTAAAGCTAGTGATGAATATGATAAGGAAGTAGAACACGAGCGGCTCCAGAACCATGAACTGCAGGTGAGCCTTTTTCATTTATTTTATGGTGACACTAAAATTTCCTAGATCTTGTCTTCGTGAATCAATCGTTCAGTGCTAGGTGTAAAGTGTTTTTGATGCTGAAATGATTGAAATTGAATGTTCGTATTTTATGTCTTTTTATACTCCTTGTGGCCCTTTCTGGGATCATTGCGTGGGAAAGATGCGTGAACTAGCTAGTACGCATATGTTACATTTCTGCTATACAATGGAAATAATCGTATTTGATTGCTATTTTTCTGTTTTTAGGAAACGATTAATGTGTTGAAAGACAGGAAAGAGGAATTGAAGTCAAAGTTGAGCGATGCAAACAGTGAAATGCAAAAGAACAGAGAGGAGTTAAGGTGGAATTTCGACTTGCATTTTCACTGTGCTTATTGAAGCTAGCTATATTATATGAAAGTCTACTTTTGTGTAATTTGAGTTCAAAAAATTTTTCAGAAGGTTTAATTATGGGAAAGATAGTGTATCCAAAAGTCGAACTCTCCGAAAATTATTCCTTCTCAATTTTTGTTGTCAGTGCATGTTAGGGACCATTAAAGAAGTTAATCTAGTATCTTTTACGTGATACCAATTTTGAAATCCTTGCTGGTTATAAAAAATGCACAGCTTGGAGTTTGCTGCATGTTCCTTGACAGAACTGCCGCGCTTGCGTCTGAAGATTTTTTACTTTGCTCCCGTAGGCTGCGTATTTGATATTTGATTGTTGATGTGATTTTTTTGATATATTTTTTAGGGGTATGCTTCTTTTAGGTGTGTGTTTTATTCTCCATTGAAATCTGTTGAAATCTTGAGTGAAAAAAGACATGTATCTTTTGTAGTCTATTGAAGGAAAAGTGGGAACAGCGCAGTGAATTGATATCTCAGCTAGAAGACAAAGTTGTGCGAATGAAGGAAGGCTTCGATAGAAAAGAGGCGACTCTCATGGAAGAGAAAGATGAAGCTCTAAAACGTGCTAGGTGGGTGATTTTACTTAATGGCGTGTTTGCGTACTGTGGATTTTTTGTTGTGGTTTTTCTGCCCCACTATTATCTGAAATTAAATCATTGCTATGAACTCCCTGTTATCACGCAAAAAGGCCATTGTGTATCCTGGCAAAGTAAATTTTCAGTGACGTCTGTTCAAATAAGTCTTGTTTATTCTAAGAATTTTAAAGATTTATTTAATGCGCGACTTTGTTGCTTTATTTTTTTACTGTTACGATGAATTCTGGAAAGCATACACTGACCACTGTCTGTGTCGGCTTCCACTGCATTTGTTTCGAAATTGCTTCTGTTGCTGGCCTTTTGCACTTACTTTGGTCCTGTAACATGAGGTCTGTCCGCCTGTCCGTCAT
>JAOBRC010512675.1:0-11489 GCA_027575255.1 Scolionema suvaense | reverse complement strand
GAATTTTGCTACCCCCCCCTTTCTGAAATTTTTCAAAAAATATGTCACCCCAACCCCCACTACCAAGAGTAGGGCGGTAGAAACTGTGTCGTACTTCCTGACCTCTTGGTATATAACAACTATGATTTCAAATGATTTCCTACGATTAAGATTCTACGAAAAAAAAAACATGGTTTTTAAAAGGCACCAACTGATCCATTTCTAACATGTCGATGTTACGTTCCAAAGTCATATTGTCTTATAACCATGATGCAATCACATTTCCAACGGAATTCTAATGAACTTTTTGAATTTTTAGCTATCAATCGATTTTACTACTTAATAAAAGAAAGAAAAAGACATCAAAGACATGAAATCAAACCGAAAAAAATTGATACAGAAGAACGCCTTTTTACCAGAACTTTACTCTTCCAGCTCACTAGACCTGTCGAATATGTGAACATATTAAAATTCGTACAAGCAGTGGGATTTTTCTATCTAGACTACTCTCTACCCGGACTTCTTTCTATCTAGAGATACAGCTCAGGTCCCTTGGACGTGGATTACTAGCAAATTCATTATTCTATCTCAAACTCTCTACCTCGGATGATTCTCATGATCACTTAAGAGTTTAAGATGGAGAGATTCAACTGCAGATATAGAAAAAATCAGCCACCATGCATGAACTGATTTAATGCATACAATCAGCTAAAAACTGTAACAAAACATACCCACATGATTCTGGAACCAGACTGGCTTCATGTTAAGAGGTGGACTGATGTTCAGGATATGAGGATTCTTGCCTTGTTTCAGATACGGCAGACATGCTTGCGAACTATAAACAACGATGTCCATCAGTTAGGAGAAAATAAACCAGCAAACAAACTTGTTTCAGATCTGGCAGACAATGATGTCCATCAATTCGGACAAAAATAACCATCAGTTACAGATATCTATCCAAGCACTTCTTTTTTTTAGGATTAGATTGAGTTTTCATCATTTTTGACACCCAAGTCGACAAATCAAAGCACCGCCTTGGTTGGCCCTAGGTAAACATTGGAAGGTATCCTTTTGAAAGGTGCTTTTATACCGCACATATCCTTTTCAACAGAAGTATGTATAACACTCAAACTGCAGAAATGAAAGAGTGAAGCACAACTAAAATTCATTAATAGAGCTGTCTTGTACACAAGATAGAGTTTCAAGATTCAATTCAAGATTGAGTTTCCAGCACTGCTTAACGGTGGTGGGAAAGTACTTGGATAAATGCTTGACTTAGGAGAAAATAAACCACTAGTTAGGAGAAAATAAACTATCAGTTACGAGAAAACAAACCAGCAAACAAATGAACAAGTTCAGTAGAAGATGGATAATCATAGTTCCAGTGACACTTCAACTGGCAGCCACAGCTTTCAAGCATGCAAATTCTATCCATGAACACACATACAAGCAAATCCAATTTTCCCTAAACTATTCAAATGCAATCACTTTTTTGAGAGAGCTCAGCAGCTCATAGATTATGACTTGTTAAGGTGCCCCCTCCCAATATCAAACTTTTCTTTGCTGTTGCCATACAACAACATAAATGAACCCGGTTTTTGGCAACTTTTTGTCGAACTATGAGTCATTTTGGACTTTTTACGTTGAGTGTCAGGGCTCCATGCCATCTGCAAGGCAGTTGTTCGAAAGGCCTATGGCTCGAAGGTGAGTAAATTTCAATGTTACTTTGAAAGATAATGTTCACTGGAACTTATTTTTACACCCCTATATATAAGTTTCTTTGCAGTTATGACATTATTGATGATATCACTACAAAATCAATGGCAACAATTTCAATTTTTCCATGATCTATACATGTGTCAAATATCAAGAGCATAGCATTTCTGTATCAAAAAGCCTGTGCTAGCCAGGGTTAAAGGCAGTTCTTAGTGAGGCAAAGCACTGGAAAGAAAAACTGTTCATAGGATAAGTTTACAAAAGTTTCATGATGAAAATTTGACTCAAAATATTAGCTTAGAAATATCATCCAGCTTATTATAACAGAATAGAAAAAGAAGTACATCAGGCCAACCGTATTGTTCCACGCATAAAGAACACTTGCCATGTTTTAGTAATGTCTTCATACAGTGCAACATGCTGAGACTATTTCAAACATTCAAATAAACGAAATAAGTATACGGACGCGAATTCACACAAGCGAAAAGAATTCAACAGAAGTTAGTGCCATACCATAAAAATGTTCCACGAGCATTGATCCCATTCATCAGATCATATCTGCAAAGAAAATTCCCAATTCAACATTAACCAATCATATCAGCCAGTGAAATACTGAATTTGACAGTACTTTTAATCCACTGATCAATTGCGTACTATTTCAAAAAAGATATTGACCCTGTTCTATCAGAGGAGTAAAATATACCTCCAAAACTCTTTTTGAAAGCACAATCAAGTGAGTCTGGTCAAGGGCCTGCCATTTACCTTCAGCCAAACAAATTCAGCTATCAGTGCAAATTGTGGCTAGCGTGCTTGCTTCCAGAAACAAGTAACTTTTGAAAAAGCAGATTTAGTAAATCATGCAACTTCCCTTCAATTTTAGAAGTTATGCTGTAAACAAAAAACACTGCAATCAGAACTTACAAAACACTCATGCTTATCAAGCCTGCAAAAAATAGTTGAACCAACGCCTGCACATGTTTGATCAGGCAGAAAAATTAGCAGTCTTCCTTATGAAAGCCACAAATGGAAAAATATCAATCAATAACGAATATAAAAAAACTTTCCAAGGAATCCGATACTAAATATTCATACAGTAACAGCTAAAAAAAGTTCTGCACCGTGCACATGACATTGGGATAGCAGCAAAACTTACTTCTTCATCGGTGTTTCCATAGTTCCTGTAAGACTGATCGCACTTGCATTATTGACAAGAATATCAATGCCACCAAACGTTTTGACAGCCTCTTCTACAGACTTGTAAACAGCCTCCTCGTCACGAATGTCCACAACACAAGGAAGAACTTTGCCACCAGCTTCCTCAACTGAAATAAACAAAGATAACTGGAAATTAGTGTCACTGGGGTGGAAAACGCAACACATGAAAGGATGTTAATTAAACTGTCATGAAAAGGATGGTATTATTGACACAAAGTCAACAGAGAAAGAAATCCTCAGCTATAAGATCAGTTTCATGCATATATCAGGGACGTAATTTCTGGTTTAATACGCGGTGGACTACTAAGTCCTGATGCATTCTTGTGGCGAAAAATCAGGTAAACTGTGCCTATTCATAGGACAATTGACTAACTAACCAGTTTTTCACTGTATATGTGACATATTTTCCATCTGAACAATAGCAACAAGCAGCAAAAATATTTTCCTACAAAATCTTAGCGATTTAAAGATATTGGGGGGACTCGAGCCCCACCCCCCCCAATAAATTACTGTATGTCCCTGTATACAAACAAACATACTCAAGTCAAAACCAAACCAGGAGGGTAGCTGGGAAATTTTGAAGATTTTTAGAGTCATAGAGGAAGTAGACACAACCTCAAGCACTCATTTGGTGCATAAACAAAGAGGTGCCACTCAAAACATCTACAAGACTAGTCATGTCAGACATCAGAAACATGATCAACAATGTCCTCTCCATGCTGGTCAAACTACATAAATACCATGAATATACATACTACAGTAACCAACAGATCTGCATCAAAACAGCATCCCATTGCGATTTTGGCCTCACATGCTGCATCAGTAACTTTCATTCAATGCTACGAAATTTTAATTGCATCCATCAAATTGATACACATTTTGGAAATTTGTTTGTTAACAAACTGTACAGACTTATCACAGCAAAATCAACAAGCCATATATGTAAGGAGAATACTGATCATGCTTGAATTATGCTGCTTTAAAGCTTTAAAGCTCTCCAATTTGACTAGACTAATTCCAGCCAAATTAGAGTGCATTGGGTTTCGGAAATTCAATGAAAAGAAGGCTACTCAGCTTTTTGCAGTGAGAATACTACCACCACAGCCAGTTATTGTGCTAACTGCAGACTGTCCAGAGGTACAAAAGCTTGCAAACTTTCTTCTTTGCCAATCACAAAATCACCGGGGGGACTGAACCTACCCACAATTAATCCTAGAGATTTTTATGGAAAAAAATTTACTGCGCCAATTTCTCTTTTTTGGAGGGGGAAGGGGGAAATATGGAAACTAATTTACCCCATAATTGATTTTAGGTCCCAGTTTGGCATGTTTTACGATGGAAAGTAGTTATACTGTGACACATCCAGCTAAACATTTTAAAAAACCAACCACTTTAAGCAAAGCATGATAAATGAATGGTCAGAAGAAATGGTGCATGTATCTTGTTGTCAACTGTTGCAGCTGGCATGCAAAAATTGTGTCAAAAAGATGACTTGAATATGTGCTGTAAAGCACTGAATTAGGTTACCTTCGCATAGGTTATTGAGGTCCTATGGATATTTTTGTACTAGAAAGTGCATCTTTGGGTGTGAAATTTTCAGATGTAACACTTGAACGTGCACTCCCCAGAAGATTTCAGAAATGCACGAATTTTAAATCTGATAACTTTCTATCGCACTTGGTAGTACTTCTCACTGCCCTTTCCAATGTTTCAAAATAGCATTAAGACATGCACATACTCAACCAAACAATGTCTTTCCTATAAACAGAGAAAGAGCATACAAAAGATAGATAAAAAAGTAAGCAAATAAGTATCTAAAAAGGTACCCCTTACTTTCTTTTGCAGCAGTGTATATCGTTCCTGGCAGTTTTGCATGTGGTTTCACAGTTTTCGCTGCAATGACAACATTGGCACCATCCTTAGCTAATTTAAGAGCAATAGCTTTTCCAATACCACGACTTGCACCAGAGATATACGCTGTACGCCCAGCAAGCTTGCTAGAAAGAAGAAGAACTACGTTTTGATTGCACACTGTCAAAGTAAACTTCTATAGTCTAGAGGGTGAAAACGCAATCACTTGCAAGTTATCACATGAGACGTCTGAAGTTAATAAAGATTATATCTCTGTGGGAGAAGACAAAATTACGGACAAGAAAATAAAACTGAAGGCAGCAGCAAGTTGGCTGTCATTTTCGTCAGTGCATAAGAAATACACAAATGCCTGAAAACCTAAATTCCCATTTTTTCCAGCTATTATACAGCATATCCCAGCCTAATTCTGTTTACTGCGACGTTTTATCCGATCAGCAGCGAAGCTATATCTACTACCATTTTCTATTCACCACCCGTACCTACTATTTATAGTAGTCTAAACACTAAAATTAAATTTGTACTGATGACGTGCCCATTGCTTAGCTTTAGCTTGATCTAGCTGGAAAGAAAAAAGAACACTATACAGGGCTTATTCTAGCCCCATGTTGCTATCGACTATCGAACGCAACAGGCTGCCCCTCAAGGTTCAAAACAATAGGATCCTTTGAAAAACATGAGAAAAGCTGCCCTTTTTCTGGAAATTGAACGCATGCCCTGTCCTTCTAGAATATGCCCTGCTGAAAATTCATGGAGCGGGAAATACTTGGAATTAAAAGCAGGAAGACAGAAATAGAAGGTATAATGTGTCACAAACTTTAGCTTAACCCTATTCTGTATGGGGTCATAGCCTCTGTACATATGGGAGAGTTGATTCTGCCCCCCCTTCCCTAGTATTTCTGGATCGGCTATAGCTATCACCACCAAACTTGGTATGGTGATAGACCAACATGCAATGAACATTTTGATGTCATGATCATTTATGCACCCTCGTTAACTTTTCGGTGACGTCATAATTAGTAGTCAGTACTTAATCATCTTAACTTTCAAATATTTGCTTAATTAATTATTTTAATGCGATTTTGCTAGTGTCACATTCCAATGGGCCCTAAATGACTATAAATAGGCTTGAAGTCCCCAAACTTCTTTATTTTCAGCCATTTTATGGAGTTTATGAGTTGAAAATGCAGAAAATTAGTTGCATGTCATGTGACAAAAGGCTGGCTGATATCTTCTGAGCGGGTGAACATATTGCACCAAATTTGGCCAGGATATGCATTTAAACCCCTATAACTAAAAGCCTAAAAAAACAACTAGTAGGCTTTCGCCGTTTTTGAGATATTTTCTGAAAACCAAAGGGGGGGGCTGGTTCCGAAACCAACCATACCAAATAGGGTTAAATGAAGCTGGAATGAGCCTAAAATATCCTTGTATGTATAAAGCAAGTTTGCTTTACAGCCTCTTCCTTTATTGTGCAAGGAATTAAGAAAATTTAAATAAATCGACCAGAATTAGGCAGCGATATGCTACTGAAATTCTTGTATTATAGTTGCTATTCCCAGCTTCTTAAAAGTTGGGCAACATTGGCCATGGAAGCTCTTGGGGCAAGGTAACCACAGTCTTAACTTTCAGGGGGTAGCAGGGAACTTGCAGCAACAAGGCAGTTACACATTTTTATTGTAAGAATGTACCCTTCAGACAAAGCCTTAGATGTTCTTAACTTCAGTCAAAAGTAAGCCTTAAAATTATCTCAGCTCGTTCTTGTATGAATATAATGGAAAACCTCTATTGCTACCAAATATAGGCAAGCAGGTTGTGCAGTAGTTGTTTACCGCACCCTTACAAATTTACGTGCAGTAGTTGTTTACCATGTGTGACATCATGCTTGCAGTGTCCGATGCCCCCAGTTCATGTTCCAATCATGCTGTATTTTACAGTGTTGTATTTGCTGGATAGACTGTTAACAGTAGACTGTGTTCCACTACAACGATGCAATATGTTTTGGTCCAACATATATACCAGGTTATAACTTATAACTGTCATAACTTTTGATCAAGCCAAAAACAGAGAAAAGGTGGACACTGTTTTGTTGGCCTAGTTATGACCTTTTGATTGGTGTGCCACTTGCACAGAAAAGCTTAACTGTTGGGTACTTCGAGCTTATACAATATAAAAAATATCAGTTTTTCTCTTTGTTTACTGCTTTGTAGCTGTATGCAGGCTGGGTCTAACCTTAGGTGCTTTCAAAAGCTTGCCACCTAGTCTAAGAAAAATATACAACAGAATCAAAGTTTGAGAAATCTGCTAGCTAGCTGTAATGTAGAACTAAGTTTAGACAGCAGAAATCTTTTCCGAGGATTAAAAGTATCTTTAAAAGGGGTGGGAATGGGGGTGAGTCACACAGTGAAAATGCATGGATAGGTATATATGGAAGACCAGGAGATTATCCATCACACATCCTTAAAAAGATGAACTTGTAGGAGTGTTGACTGTTCATGATTGATAAGTTTAGGTTTTAGGGTATTCAGTCAACTTTGTAGTTGCGACATGGTACAGTAGTAACTTTTACCAACTTCCACGATCTTCTTTCTTCCATTCTGATCCGAATCTGTTCACATTTTTATTTAATGGTTTGCGCACTGTCACCATATAATTTGTTGAACAATTAGTTTACAGGCATTGCCACTATTTATGTTTTGTGACAGCATGCATTTTCAGCTTTATTGCTTGCTGCCTCTTTGATTGGTCTCTATTTGCTTTATATTGTCACTGTGACTTTCTCTGTAATTAGCCTTGATATGAATTCAAATGACTTCAGTTTGTGACAATAGTTTTTCTGAATAATGAAATTTTTGTTTGTTGAAAGTTAATTAAAGCATATATACTTATGGAACCATGATCTTCTATTTACTTATCAGTCACGCTTTAGTCCTGCAGCCAAGACTAAAACTCAACTTACACCAAGGAAGATAGGGTATACTGCGCTGTGTGAATTAATTGATGACTTGAGTCCTCAGTCACAGTCAGGGTTGCCACAGGAAATTGAAAACTAAATTCCCAGACTTTTCTCTGACCAATCAGCCAATTTCCCTCACCAAATGAATGTCCTTGAAATGTAAATACGACAAGGGAAATAGCAAAATACACTAATTATAGCTTAATTAACGTCTTTTTTATATAAGAAACCAAGCACCCAAGGCAGTAGTAAAAGTTTCTGAAATTTTAGAGATTTTACTAGGAAAAGTTTCTTATTCGGTTCCTTCAATGAAAAGTTTGTGGAGAACACAACGTCAATTAAAACAATGCATCAAAGTAATACTATGTATCTTCAAAACCAAAACATGAAAACCGCTGCAAGAAAAATGCAGCAACAGTGATTCCTATGTGACTAACGTGTTCAGATTTCAAGAAAAAAGCAATTTGTTAGACTTAGCTGAGAAACAAACATACTATTTTTTGCACGCAATGCTTGAGGAGTTTCACGGGCAGATCCAGCAGGTAGCGACAGGAGCAGATGCTCCCCTCAGATTTCCCTATCTTTCACAGCCAATGCTATAGTCCTCTCTCGACTCGGAACTCACTCTCCGCCTAATTTCTCTATGGACGTCTGATCCCTGCGTAGTGTCATAACAGCTAAATTAAATTTATCTTGCTCATTTTATGACGTGCAGCAGGAAACCATCGCTGCTCATTTGAAGAACATATTGTTGAAGCACCTTTGCATTAGGGCGTTTCTGAATGGGCCAGATTATGTCACGTGAACACAGAACAATCAAAATATGAACAGAAGCTATATTGTAAGTTCTCAATATCAGGGCTGACGTAAGAAACATTTGGCTCTCGCTACTCAATATTGCATAATTCATAGAGTGGCGTCACAAACATGCAGTTCACTCCCCTTAATTTGAGTGAGTCTATCACGAGTGGGGAGTGAAGAAGCAAGCAGATGTTTGTGACATAACGTGCAGGGTTGCTGAAGCGAGAGTGGAATGAGTTTAATGGACTTTTAGTTAGTGAGGTTTGTTAACCTTCTAGTTTGAAAGTACCTGTCAGATATCCTAAAATAAGTATTTCAAAAATACTACGAAGAATTCACTAAATCATGCCAGAAAGATGCCCGAAAAGATGGTAATCCTGCCACAATGCAGGAGATGGTGGATTGTCATGGGAAAATTTTTGCTTCTAATGCTCCTCTCAGAATTTTTCCTGGATCCACCCATGAGTTTCTTAACTTTTTCTCTCCTTCTTGTTTAGTAGTTAAAGTTTCTTAATTTTGAGAGGCTTTACTAGTCAGTAGTCAGCTTCTTATAAACGGGTTTCTCATAAAAAAAAACGTGTATCATATGTAGCTAGGTATAGCTATACAATAGTGTGAATCTGCTTAACATGAAAATGCAACAAACCTCAGGGAAATTTATAGCTAGAAATGAAATGACACAGTGCGATATATATTTTACCAAATAAAAAAATCAGGTCATTCCCAATTTTTTCCCTGACTTGAGTCATTCAAAACATTTTTTCCCTGACTTTTCCAGGTTTTCGCCGACTTTCCTCCAAAGTAGGTATCCTTTTTTCCAGCTCTTGTGATAACCCTGTGAGTGTTGCCCATTGTCTCTAACGTACAATTTGCAATTTGTTAGGCTAAAAACATTCATCAAATCTATCTAGCTAGCTATCTAGGCAGAGGCAGGTCTCATTCACTTTCAGCCCAGTTGTTTGGGTAAAATTGCTTTACCTGGGGCTAACAACATAGCCTACGTTGTAAAGATCGAAGTAACAAAAGAAACTCTCAAAGCTCATTCTAAAAAATACTCTTACCCTGTATTCAGCGCCATAGTTTCGGTCAGGTGGGACAACAGATTCTCGTGGTTCCAGATGAGGTGAACTTTGACCAGTCGATAATCGATCCCGATTGGCATTATAGGAGAAGTATATAGTAATCGGAAAATTTTATGATGCGCCTAATCGGTCAAAAAATCAGAAAGCTGAACCAGCAACCATTTCCCTCTATCGCGCGCCAAGTACGTCAATAATACTTTCTTCGGAAGATAATACTTTCCCCTCTGAAAAATAATAATCTCTTGTGGAAAAGCTACCTTGCTTCTTACATTCTTGATGATGAAAAGATTACTCAAACTCCAAGAGTCTGCGATCAAGCTATGCTTTTTGTTTTATGTGCAAGTTTCTGACTTTGCAGAGAGGGCGGGTGCAGAATTTTGAAAAACCATGTCTTAGTTAGTACAATGAAGCTACAACCCTTCACAAAATATTTGGCACAACAGGCTTTTTTTAGCCAAAATCAAAAATGCACTTTTTACCACTTTTGCCTGTAAAAGCACTTTGGATGGCAAGCACTTTAAGAAAATTTTTTGTAGGTGTTTAGCAACCTCGGTCTATACACGTATTTTTTTTTATAAGAAACCCGTTTATAAGAAACTGACTAGTAAAGTCTCTCAAAATTTAAGAAACTTTGACTACTAAACGAAAAAGCAGGAAAAAAATTAAGAAACTCTTCACTTTAGCAAACAAGAATTGTTACTGCTTGCTTCCCTATATAGACTAACATATTTACAAATTCTTTAAATCTGAGCAGATCAGTCACATAGGACTCACTATTGTAGCAGTTAGTATTTGATGCACAGTCAGATAATGATTTGGATACATTGTTTGATTGGTTCTAGGAAGAAGGAAATTGTTTCCAGAACTTTCTTTGTTAATTATGTTCTTCAGAAACGTTTTTTAAGAAACTGAATAAGAAACTTTTCCTAGTAAAATCTCAAAAATATTAAGAAACTTTTACTACTACCTCGAGTGCTTGGTATCTTATAAAAAAAATACGTGTAGTCTGAGTGCAGTTTCTAGCAATTGACGCTAGTAGACCGAATTCCACGCCCTTTGTTCTCTAAATTACCTGAAAAAAAATTAAAAAAACCCAAGCCATGCCCTAAAGCGAGCCTTACCACACCCTGCACGCACCCTAAAAATGCCAAAACATGATTTTTCAAAGGTCAGAATTAGTAAGTCTCTCAAACAAAAACCCGGCCTCCCGCCCTGTTTTGCGGCTCGGTACTTGTCGACCTGTTTTCATTCACTTGCGGGACGGAAAATGGCAAAAACACGCATGCGTGCCTAAATATTTTGAGCAGGGTTGTAGTAAATGAAATAACTCGCCTGCAATTAGACGCCGGGCAATATATGTCGCACTACAGTTACATCCCCTAAACTGTTTTGCTACGCACGTGTCTGGAGACTCTTTCCTTTTGTCGAGTGGTACACTCTCTTTTTTTACAGGAACCAGAAAATTTGAGCTGAGGCTCGTTATTCTCAATTTTTCGGGCAATTTTCAGCATCAACTGTTCTTAATTTCTTATGTCACAAGACAATATTGACTTGAAGTGTGGCCATCTCCAATAAGACTTGTTTTGTTCGTAAAGGAATAATTTGTCAAAACAGAGGCTATTAACCCTTAGATAGAACCCGTAAGACGCCGCAAATTTTTTTTTCGGAGACGGTCGCCTATTGGCGTTCTGGATATAGATTCACCTTTTGCGCACCATAGAGGCTCACCTGTTGAAATTGAGGGCTTTTTTAAAGAACAGACAATTACGCGTCGATTAATTTCAACTTTGCTGCTCTACAATCCTGGACAAAATATTTTGGACAAAAGGCTTTTTTCAGCCAAAATCAAAAATGCACTTTTTACCACTTTT
>JAOBRC010512564.1:0-11489 GCA_027575255.1 Scolionema suvaense | reverse complement strand
CAGATTCGAAGGCCCCTCTTGACCTAGCACACTAACTCTCGTATTACAAAAATGAAACTCTCAAATCAATACTTCTCGCAGCCTTAACAACAATTTTTGGTTCAGTTCCAATCATCTGCAGGCAGTTGAAAGATCTTAATGTTTCTCTTGTTTCCTTTCCAACATACAACAAAGGCGTAACATACTTTTGATACAAACACTAACATACTTTTAATACAAAACAGGAATACACAGACTTAGCAGCATCTCGTACACAATCCTGTCCATGAGTTGTGTGGGATCGCACGCGAAAGGGATTGCACACGCTATCTTCCATTTTGGTGTGCGATTAAGGTGCACACCATTGCACATAAAACTCCCAGTCTACATGCCGTTATAAAAAATGTTGAGCAGCGTTGTGGCCATTTCAAGCTTCGTGATGATTTTAAAGATTTTGCTAAATGCATGGCTCAAAATAACGTGTGCCATAGGCCTAGTTGCTGCCATAAACTCCGGTTCGGCGTTCGGCAGGTTCAATAGCTTCGGCAGCAATATCAGCAGCTTCGGTGCCCATCTTTGTTTACGAAGGTGGACGCATAACTTAATTAATGTGAAGAGACAAACCAACAAAAGTTCTTGGTACGTGCCAAGAGCGGAGCCCTATCGCTGACCAATGAGAATTAATGTGTTGGCGATAATCAAATGGCAGAGAAGACAATGAGTGTTGAAAAATCTCCATTGATCAGGCAAGACTCGATTTCGATTCATCAGTCCTCTTGCAGGGACAGCACTGCCTGAAGATGGCATTAATAAGGCTAGTGAGGAAAATTTCATTAAACACGTGATTCAACATTTCACAAGAAGCATACTTCAACGGCTCATTTCCTTATGTTTTAGTTTGGTGTGTCTTCAGGAACGGCAAAAATGGATGCCGTAAGCAGCAAGAGTCCTCCTCTTGTCTTTTCAGGGAAACATGGGTGGAGAAACGGAGCTGAAGTCAGCTCTGCGGATAGTGTCATCCCCCCCTTTCTTAAGGGAGGATAAAGATTCGGAAAAATGCTCTTAAGGGGGGGATGAAAATTTTCCTTTATTAAGGGGGGATGGCAAAAGGGGGGATCCCATAAAAAGGGGGGATAGCCATTTTGCTGCTCTGCAATGAATAACGTATTATTCGCTATTTCTATGCAATGTTACCTAGAACTACGCGTTTTCTGTTCTGTTCCGACTGATGTCTTTTTTGGTTGTTTCTTGACTTGAAAAAAAGATAAGTTCATTTTAGTCTAGGTTTTCTTGTAATTCTGTTCCTCATTTTGTACTGATTAACCTTGGACGAACTCTCTTTGCCACTACCACATAGAGTATACATATAGCATTTTTCATAGTGGGGATGGACATTTTTTAAAAAGAGGGGAATGTTGAAAAGGGGGGGGGGGGATGATCTCAAAAGGGGGGATATACACCCCAGGACACTATGCTTTGTCTATCTTGACAAATATCTGCTCAATGCTTGTCTGGGAGCATTTGCTTATGTTACGCAATAGAGAACAAGTATTTGTGGTTAATATGGCACGTTTAATAGAGTGTAAGGTAGGTGATAGGGGTACTGTCTTATACCTTCGCTATCAAAAAAATTTCTGGCCGCCTACCTTGCGTGTGATTCACACGCCAAAAACATAAAATCTCGATTTTGGAGTGTGATACCTTCGCACGCGACCCTAAATCTACCTGGACAGCCTTGCATACAGTTGCATGGAAACATTGCAAAACCAGAAAATTAGAAGTAAAAGTGTGGGAACATATAAAACATACTTGTAGAACAGTGTGGGGCACTAAAAATAGGCCCAAAATAACATATATACAAGTATTAACAAACAATATTTCAATTATAGCATACAAACATCTAAAAATACTTGCAAAATGCCATGGGAGCATCACATGACGCTCATGCATTGAAATAAAAGAACTAAAATCACATAGCATTGAAAATGGTGACAGAATAGGGTCATCCTTAAAAGTTGTCTGTTTCCGGCTACCCGTCACCCGAATTCAAAGTGGACTGGCCAGCCAGAAAAAAAATTCCAAAAGGAATACAACTTACCTTTTTTTGCTGCTTATACGCTCTAGCCGGGCTATCCAGCTAAAGCCACACAACATTTTGCTGCCACAAGCAATGAAGACATGTTCCTTCTATTTATAAATAGTTATATGCAAGCTTCCTCAAATTATTGCAAGTATAATTGAAGTTATTCTTAGCTTTGGCAGTAAGCTACATCTAGCTACAGTCCAAAAAGTTAAGTTACCTATGGTGAATTGGATCACAACAATCATATCACTTAGTTACACAACAGATATATATCAAGATGGATACATTGGGCAAGATCCTTCAGCCAACTGTAAGTGGCATTCTCTTATTATCTGAAATTTCATATTTTTCACTGACAAAAGAATTATCCTAGACTAGAACTCGTTCCTGATATAACTCATACATCCAAAGATTTAAAATAATCGTAGTCTGGAAACGGGAGAAACGACTGGCACTACTCGGTCAGATTCTAGTTCTTTCACTTGTGCCAAGAGCTACTTCCCAGAACTAGGGCCCATAGACAGAGCTAACGTAAGTATGTGAATGAAATCTTAATTCCCTATGATCGAAGTGTTTATTGCTTGTACTATTCATGCACAGACCCCCTGAAGACTCAGCTTCAGGGCACTCAGATGAGATGAGAACAATGTGTGCGATCTCCAAATAACGTCCACAAAATTACCATCTGCGTGCTGTCCATACAAATTGCCAGCCAGAATTCAGGCTGGCTGTATGGGAGAGTTGCATGGTGCTTATCAGAAACACTTCGGCTTGCTACCGTAAAGTACTAGTCCCATTCTCAGTTTATCAGTCTGTTTAAGTGACCTGTGTATCATGGCTCTTGTTGAGAATCAGGGCTCGAAATAACGGGTGGTCAGCGGTCATTGAACTCCTATTATTCAGCTTTGACCATCTACTTTCCCCTTTCAGCGGTAACGCTCGCCGTCTACTATTAGATCACGTCATGCGTAAACAAGCTGCGGTCCCTGTGCGAGTGAAGAGTCTGAAAAAGGCTTACAAGCTCACAGAAACAAATAAGGTGCTGAGCGCTTGTATTATGACAATTACAATGATAAGCCCCTAATTGACCTTATCAGGTACCTGATGTGATGCTTTGGTCTTGGCATTCGGTAGCTTCAGTCGATCAAACTGGCTGCGGTATTCACTGGCCAATTTGTGGTTTTGTTTTACGCATCGATTCAGAAAGCTAATCTTTGTTTACACTGTCTCTGCTTGCGTTTGTATAGAACGACTGATAATCATAATCATAATCAAAATAAGCACATAATCATGCCTGGACTAATAATGAGTCCCACAATTTTCAGATTGTACGCATTCTGTTTGACCGCCGATGTCTTGATCATGACCGTCGCCATATCGACCTTGATGATCACGTTGACCGCTGCAAGTCATTTCCTTATTTTGAGCCCTGAGAATCGGACTACACTAGTCTAGAATTATCCATATAGCACAACAAAATCTGCAGTATGCCCGCTGTGATGCCTATAATCAATTCTCCTGTTCGGTATAAATTTAAACAGTGAACTCCTAACTGCTCAATGGAGCAGAATTTTAAACAATGCCCTCTTAGATGAGCCAAGAACTTTGACTGGGTGCTATTTTTGAAATTCATGCCCAGATTACCAGAAAGTTGTCAAGGACAGCCAGGGAAATTCTGTAGGATTTCAAAAGGCTTATTCATGGAAACATTTAAGTTACGCGTTACGAGAGATACATGTCCTCGCGCATCGCGCTCCCTATCAGTGGATCTCAGGTTCTACACATTCTCGAGTATACCCTAAGGTACTCAATGGAAGGGGAACGCTTATTGATTAATTTGCGGATTTTTCCGGACCTCACCAAACCATATTCTGCCCCGCATATCTTGATGGCTTATGGGAAGCCCTGTCCCTTATTATTTTTTTGCATCGCTACTTTTTTCACCAGGTGAGTAAAATTTCACTGTTCTTCAGGTTCTTAGAATAGATCAATTCTTAGTCTTTGGACCTTGATTTTGTGAAACACATGTTCATAACTATGCAGCATCTTAATAATGCGGGTTATCTAAACCATGCATTCGGCTACACCCACCCACACTCAACAGAACCAAGCCACACCCAGCAACACTTATCTGAGAAAAAAAGTCAGCGGTCATTATAGAAGCAAATTCGACACTATTCCATGGCTGCCACACACCTGTGCGGCGTTCCAACAGGTTAACCCTATCTGTCAGAACTTTTAAATAACAGCTGAGAGGTTTTTTCTTTTCACCACACTGTCGCATGTGTTCTGTTTTGAAAAAAGTGATCATTGCTGCCTGTGGCCGCTAATCATTAAGTGACGTGTGGATAGATGATTCTATTAACTACGATGTGTTTCTGATTACTTCATATCTTACTGAGAAACGCGTTAGATGCTAATTTGTTAATGACTTTCTCTAAACGTTGCAACGTAAAACATGGCTGTCGTCAAAAGTAAAGCTGCTTCGTGCCATTCTTTATAAAGACAATAACTATAGCCTATACTTTTTAAATACAGTATTCTTGTAAATTGCATGCTGGATCAGTGCAGTTTGCACACTTAAGGTGGTACAGCAGGAAAAATAGCGCTCCTTTGAGCTTCTACTTGCATACCAACAAAATATTATTGCCGATAAATTTTTGTTATAACTATTTTACTAGGTCCTGCTGGACTAATTTCAAGGGAGACATGACATACTAATGGTAACAGGTGGATGGTATGACGTCATTAAGTATGGCAATAAAAAATAGAAAACTAAAACTTTTAGTTCGTTGGCTCACATTGGAGCAATTCTTTTTATGGTATCCTATAGAGGTTCGTTGCTATTAAAAAAATATGGGCGCTTTTTTTCATTAGATTTGTAATTCTGTTTCTATAGCGTTTCTCAGAAATACCTAGTTGTTAGCCATGAAATATTGTCTGGCGCGCAATGGAAAGCCTCTTTGCTTAGCGTCGCTTGTGATTTTTCGCTTCTACCTTCATACAAGCGATCAAGAAAACCTTCGGTCGCACCACGCTCATAACTTTCCCACAAGTTTCAATTGAAGAAAGCATGCCAAAGCACTCCTCGATGAATAATCACTTCACCGATTAATATCTCGGCAAGAAATGAAAATTAATGACTTCCATTGCCGCTTATTGTTTTCAAATTAACCTACTCACGAAGATTCCAAAGAACAGTCGGTTGCCGACTTTTTATCGTTTCCAATGAGTTGCCAAAGTGGGCACACTTCGTAGCTACTGCCTCTGTGATTATCGCTGTCATTCGGTTGCAGCGAGCGCTCTATATGCAAATTAGTTCCTGGAGATGTAAACCCTGTTCTGAACCAATGAGCTCCCACTTTTCTCGCAACGACAATCAGAAACAATAGCATTAAAATCCAGCTGCAGCCAATAGATGAGCGACATTTGATACTATTGTTAGCCTGCTTTCGTTGCTTATCACCACTTGCTAAATCAGCCAGCTGATCTTTTGCAGAGCTCTTATCGTTTCACGCTGCGTTTCATTGTGTCAATAGGTTGCTGTAATGGATAAACAAGTCACTTGTAGAGAAAACTTGCATCGCTCCATTGTTGGCAGGATGAGAAATCTGTTTAATGTGACGATAGAGAGTGTATGTTTTGGCAGGAAGGAAAGAATTGTTGTGAAGTTGCAGCACTAAATATGTGGAGTAAGATACGTTTTTAGAGCTTGAAATTTGGAATGGGAGTATTGCTTGTGCATATGGTGCAACTGACAAAGTTTGAAGAAAATCCACGGATATGAATTTTTCGCGTATTTTCTGTTGTACCACCTAAAAATCAATAATTTCGCATATTCAAATTCACATTATCAAACTTGCGTAACGAACAATTAGAGCAACTGAAAAGCAAAACCAATTGATACATGAAACATTCATGAGCAGACTTTAGATGGATTTTGATGCTCATAGACATTCTAAATTTCGGTTTGATCACTGAAACTTGATTTATTGAGTTCATTTTAATGCCGCCCATTGTATGCATTTAGGCATGTATGTAGGAATTTAAACATTATACGCACTGTCAGGAAACAATCTGATTTGTTAGAACTAACAATTTTCAGGAATTTTAAACACTTTTTTAAAATTCTGCCCAAATCAAGTAACCCCCTGGCCTAAGCTTACTCAAACTGATCAAAAAAAGAATCATTAGTTCTGTAAGAGTAAAGTAGCGCTTTGTGAAATTGCTCTGAAAATATTTTTCAAAAAACGTTTTCTCACAAGGGGGAACATCCCCCTTCAAGAAGGTTAAAGTCCATCAGAACCAGGAAATTCTTTTAGAAAGAGCACTGATACCTTACACTGGGACAAGAGTTCCTATTGATCTATACTAACGTAACCAGTGATACTGCAAAATCTGTTCTCAGTAAATCGAATCATGTCTACTTTGCTCTTACAATATTGCTGACTGCAGTCTTCGCTTGTATTCAGATAGGTGAGTGCACAGCTAGGTGTCAGCTGGGTGTAGGTGAGTGTTGATGGGTGTAGCTGGGTGTTGGTGAGTGTAGCTGGGTGCATGTTATGATGAACACATAGCACGACATATATCATGACCAACATAACTTGACGTCGAAGATAAGCATAGAGTGGAGTATCTACTCCGTAGAGTCAAAGACTCTCCACCTTTTGCAGGGTAAAGCTTCATACTTTCAAACTTTTACAGCTATATCCAACTGATGATTGAAACTGATGGCTCAGTATCCAGCACCTCTGGCAAACCCACAATGCTACAAAAGTACACAGCAAAACAAAACCCAGGACCAGGAGTATAACGCACAGAGAGCATCAAACCTACTGTATATCTGTCAATAGTTACACTGGGAAGGTAAACCGCACTGAAGTTTCACGCTTTCAATCTCCTTCAGCTATCTCTAGACAACAGCGAAAAGAAAAAGACTTTCTTTTTACTATGTCTAGACTATCAGAATCAAGAAAAACACAGGCATTTGGTATTTTCTAAACCATTTGGAAAATTTGAATAACAAGAAAATAAAATTAGATAAACAAAAAAAATTTTTGGGAAAAAAAATTGTTCTAGGAGATTTTGCAATTTTGTTGTTTTTTCCAGGAGATTTCCAGGAGTAAATCCATTTCCAGGAGTTTCCAGGAGATTCCAGGAGTGTTGGCCACCCAGTTATTAATTTTTGGGTTTTCCGACCCCTCCCAGACTTATTCCACCCCCTCCTCTGCGCTTATTAATTTCTTACATCTCATACTTTTCTGTTCATCTCAGGAGTAGAATTTAGGGTTCTTCAGGCTCTTAAACTCGACGCATTTTTTGTGTTTAGTAGCTTTATTTTGTGAAAAAAGTGTTTATAGCCATGCAGTATATTTTGATGGTGTTCGTAACATTAACCATGTTTTCTGACCCAAAAAAGTATTTGTTTAAGGAATTTTGAGACTCCATATTTGATCAACCTATCAGAAATTTGAAGATTGACAGAAAACAAGGAACTTTCATAACAAATATCACCTTTTTTTTACAAAACAGGCAACATCGCTAAAATCTAAGCAAACGTAGAGCAACACCCCAAGCCTGAGATTCTGTGTAATGAGGCCAAAAATTTTGGCACATGGGCCTATCTAGCCTAGATAGACGATAAAAAATACATCTTTTTTGCGAGCAGTAGGCCTACCAAAGTAAATAGACGTTTTGCTAGCCGAGAGGACATAAAATATGAGCGAAAAACATGACAGGTGGCCAGGCTAAAAGCTGTTGACACAAAAGGGAAATTTGATGTTCCAAATTTGAACAGCGAAAGAAGCAGCACCAATGCATTATTCAAGACTTGAAATATGAAAAATTAAATATATAACAATGCCAAGTTTGAAGTCGAAAAGAACCGTTATATACTTATGTATGAAGTCTGTGTATAGTCAGGCAACTCCTTCTGTCCAGTGTTCTGAAACTGGAAATGGAAACAGCGAAGCCACTGTATAGAATACTCTGCATAGTCAATGCGGGTAATTATCGCGCACTTTTCGGTAATTTGATTCGTAACAACAACGTACAATGGATAGAACTCATATTTCGTGGCAATCACTTGCAGAGGCTTCCTACTTTTCATATTTACCCTGACTGTTCATATAAAAGCCAAAATTTAAGGAAATATTTAGAAAAGTTTGGTGCGCCATAATTACCCCTGAAAAGTCTAATTGTGGCGCACGTGGGGGAAATCGTGGCGCACAGAAATAATTTCTTTGTCAACCAGACTTGAATTAGTTTATCCCATTCCTGTTGCTTTTAAATGAAAGAAAATTCATAACACCATCTTCTTCCTTTAAGGACGCAGCGTAAAACACTCCCATTTTTCTAAAAATGAGCTTTGAGTTATGCATGATCCTGATTGGCGTCCAACCAAAGCCCCCAAAGCCAGATTTTGAGAAAGTCCGGACGGGCTATCGCAGGCGGCGAAAATACAGTGTTGGCAGTTAAACCTGTGAAAAATTGTTCTAGGGAAAACCTGAACATGTGCTCTGCTGGTTTGATTGCCTACTTTACCAGGTGCGCCGCGATAATCCACCACAGTGGTCTAGTGTGGAAAATGGTGGCGCATCTTTAAACCTGGGAGAATATGGTGCCAAAGGTCACTAGTTCATGTTTTTATTGTAGAGTAGCAAGTTTCCTTTAATTCCTGACATCAATTACATTGAAATAGCGCCGCCAGGGCTGTAAATGACAAAAGTTTTAATAACCAGGAGCAAAATTTTATTGAGTCTGAGTTGAGTCTCTAAAAGTACCACCTATGTGGAATTACACGAGGGATGATCATGGTGACCTGCCTTCATGTAGCAGGACGACTGGCAGAATAACGCACAAAGGCCTTCAATCTCAAACCACTTGCCTGGGAGTCTGCTACATCGTGTGAAACGGATTTTCGTAAGTGCGCCACCATTGCCCGCATTTTGAATTGCACCATAATTACCCGCATTGACTACACTGGGTAAATAGACGTAAAACATCTGTCACTTTGGCAAAAAAATAGGAGTCTGCAACGTTACTCACCAGCCTATAGCAGCCAGACGATTGGTATCTATGGATTGATGTTCTTCTCCAACCATAATTCAAATCTCAAGCTAAAAAGCGCATACTGACGACAGTACAGTGTGATTCCAACGGGGTTTTTTTTTCTTACACAAATTTTATACATCGAGTACTGACGAGCCTTTCGAATGTCAAACGAATCTTTCTGAGACCTTTTCAATGCACACATGCACCAAGACGTGTTTGGATACAATTCCCGGGATAACATCTAGCTAGCTACTTATACAGCAAAATCAAAGGTTCGCATTTTATAGAATGACTGATGTTGGAACGAATTTTGGTTTAGAGCTGATGACTGCCATCTGCACCTACAATTTGTGCTTATTGTCTACAGGTCATATCTACTGCACATGCAACAGATTTAGACCATTGTGTAATGCACGTGTTCAGGCTGCAGAGCAGCACATTTACTGACTTGCTGTGCATGAATTTTGATTATAGACCATTTCCGTTAATTGACAAATTAACTATATACAATGGCTTCTCCCGTCTTCACAGCAACACTTCCTAGTCTCAATTCAACTCGCGTCTTGCTGTATCTTTGGATGAATTTCTTGAAGAGAGGATTATCTGCAGTTTGATAAGACCCGATAAGTCCACTCTGTAAGACAGGGGAAGACGCAAGAGGCCGAATTTACGCGAGTTGGACTACTAGTGTTAGCAAAATCTGTTTTTACACTGAGATGAACAGTTTGACCATTTGAATGGTTCTGAACAATAGTGAAACTATTTGATACAGCACGCACAGTTGTGACGAACAGATTGTTTAACTAATCTGCTGGACACTATCTGTGCGTCGAATCGATGCACAGTTTCGGGAAACAATCTGTCCGCCTATAGTTTAGCAAGAGGTCAATAAGTTCCATGGAAAGCAGTACAACTAACAGCTTGCTTGTGTGTAACTGAGAAGAAATCATATATCTATCGGACCATTTACTCAACACATGTTTTTACACTAGCGCCAGTAAACTGCACGTTTAGACAAACAATGGCTAATGCCTATAGGAGGGCAACACCCCAAGTGCCAGCCAAGGCTTTCTGCTCTGACTCTCTTGACAGGGGATAATGCTGTTGATAAAAGGACAGAAAGCATAACAACATTTACATTGGACCAGATGTTATTCTTCACATACAGGAGCTTGTGGCCTTGGTTTCTGTGATTAGAAAATAACACAGTGCATTAGCCCAGCGATAAGGCAGCAGTCCCGGTTTGTGAAGGTAGATAACCTGTTATCACGTAAAACAACGTGGGACCTTAACGCAAAATACCAACCTAAAACCAAATTCCACATGCGGGCAGATCTGGCAAAAACATGAACACTGGTTTTCATTTGAGCGAAAAAGCTTAAATGGTTCTTCTGCAGTGTTGCTTCAAAGTTTGCTATTTTCCACTGTTCCTATGATTATCAATTTTGCCCATTAGTAAGATGAACCATAAACACGGCTAGAATCGTGAGCGACACTACTGATGTAGACGGTGTGACACAGAGAAACAAACTCTAGAGAGGAATGAAAACTCTCCCCTGTTACATGGTGGATGTAAACTGTTGATGACAAGGACAGGCAAACCAACCAAAGAATCGAGATAATGAAACACAGAGCCTGGCACACAGGAAGATTTCTGCGGTGACGCAAGTGCAATTCAACCTTCTGGACGCCGGAACTTGAGACTCCAGCTGTGACCTTAAACATGCTTTACAGGCGCCCAACACTCAGTCCTATCCGTAAGGTGGACTCACCTTCAGATATACGACCCCCTGTGCGCAACAAGTGTAAGCGACCACTGTGAAACCAATACAAACACAAAATGCAATACACAAAATAAAACAACAAAATCCCCGAAACAAAAAACAACAAAAAAGAAAACAACAACGAAAAAACAAAAATTGGCCAACAAAAATCAATTGAAACAAATAATTTAATTCAGTAGATACAAATTCGAGAATTGATGAAATATTAAATTATTAATTAAATTCAAATTAGTAACTTAACAAGGAAATGGCAGCAGCCGATAACTGAAGAGAGAAGACTAGCCTGAACGCACATAAAACAATAAATACGAAGTGGCATCGCTGATATCAGAGAGGCTGGATATGGTGATGCGAGCTTCGTTGCACATTAGCCAGCCTCCGGATTTAGGGCAGTGGACATTTGCCCAGTAGTGGCCTCCAGCTTGTACGGAACCAGAATGGTTGATAGTCGCAACAAGACGAAATGTATTCCTAAATGAGATACCATCTTCGACTGATAATGGCAGAGGGAGCTCGGGCAATCCTGCAGAAAGACATGACACAGTTGTGCAGTCCTTGACAGGTCTGCCGTCGTGCATCTTATACCGTTT
>JAOBRC010512453.1:0-11490 GCA_027575255.1 Scolionema suvaense | reverse complement strand
GGCGAGAATTTATTTTGGTGAGTATCGGATTTTTCAAAATCTGCCGAGAATTTATTTTGGCAAACCACAGAAAAATTGCAAGAAAATTCGACTTTTAAAAGTTCATTTTGCGTCATGAAAAATAAATTTTGCATCTGACTTAGTAGTGATATCTTCTGAGCTGGAAATTATGATATACATATGAACTTTTTGCATTGAGAAAAGAATTGATATGTTGAAACAAATGACCAAAAATTGTTTTTTATGGGGGCTGGAGGGATTTATTTTTGCGAGCGGCAATTTAGTTAGTTTTTTCCAGTTGCCTTTGTATTAATTTTTGCAAAAACTAATTTTGATGAATCAGGCTTTTTTTTCTTATTCTGGCGAGTTCCAATTTAGGCGAATTTTAGGTCGACTCGCCATTTTCCCCAAAATTAGTACTCGCCAAAAAAGTTCCCTCTAGGTATGTGAGAATTGAACAAATGTTCTGCTGTCTAGAAAGCCTTATTCTTCGCCCTTTTGCTTAGTAAAATATCCTCTGAAACAACATGCGTGTTCAACCTAATCTTCCCAAACCTCTGCTCCTTGTTATTCACATTTCCAGTTTTTTTGTTGTTTTTTTTCAGGTTTCCCTTAATTTGCACATATCTGGCTGGTGATTGTCTTGGTTCCTGATGTTCCTTGTTTTTTATACACCACTTATTTCATGATTTACTAGTTGCGCTCGCAATGCACCATTTTTAGTTATAACTTGTTGCATGTTTTCTTCTGAACTTGTGTTCCGTGCGTTTGAATCAAAGAAAAAGATCCGGATTTCAAATTCTATCTTTTTCTACTGCGCCCTTTGTAGTATATTTGTGGATGTATCGTTGCGTCATTCAATTGCATCCTTTACACACTGACAATCTCATGTAATTCAAGGTGGAGGCTATTCAAATAAACGTCTTGGTGAAGATGCATGCAATATTCTGTCGTCGGAGCTGCAATTCAGCACTTAACTTCAATTTACATGCTAAACAGATACAAACAAGGAGCTCTTAATGTAGTCGTGTTGCTAGTATGCTCGCTTTGCTTACGTTGAACATGGCATAAGAATATCAAAGCATTTCCGAACCTCGATTTCATATGAAAAAATGATTTTGATTGGGAATTACGCAAGAAAATGATGTTATGAATAGAAAGACGTCTTGCAAATCGGACCATGGGCACCTCTTTTTGAAAATGAATTGATGGAATGGTTTGACCTGTGCGGAGATGAGCGACATGCCGCGTATGACCACGCGCACAGTGGAGCCCTTGTTCGGTCATCAGCAGTGGCCGACGTACTCCTCGGATCCTATTGTAGTTGCGTTATCGATCATGTGTCATATTCATATCTTGTTTTTTGAAACCCCTGATTTCCCTTAGATGAGGTCATGTTTGCCCCAAACGTGCCATTGTCTTTGTCATATTTCAAGAGCTGTATTTTACTTACTTTCAATTTTGGTAGGAAACTTCATAAGGATTGTGGTTTTGTTACATTGTACGTAAGAAAATGGTGGCCATGACTCATAATCGGGGACGGGCTCTTCGGGATCCTTGCTTCGGGCAATCTTGCCAAAATCAAATTTCTGAGGAGGAGGTAAACATACCTCAACCCCCGCCCCCTAAATTGGGTTAAGATTTATAACCCACGTCTCGCGTATTACCATTCTAGAAACGTATAAGTTAAACTAGATGGAGTCAATTCAACCGAGTGAAGTAAAGCATTTCAGGGAATTTATATTGCATACGACCTGAGAAATTTCTAATCGTTCTCAAGAAGAGAAAGACGACAAATAATGTTTGTCTCTGCATACATTAGGTTCAAGAAATTTCGGACAAAGCATTTTCCGACGATTTTTATCAATTTTTCGGACGAATTTCAGACGTTTCTGAAAATTTTCGGACTTCTGTTTTGTTCGAAAATTTTGCTTTTAACGTTCCGTGGGGACAGGGGGTGGTGGTAACCCCCCCCCCCCCCCCCTCCCCACCTCTCGTGAAAAAGTTACTGCAATTCCTGATCCACACACCTTTGGTTCTGAAACTTCACAAGTGTTATCAAGATTTTCTCAGTCACCGTTTAACTTAATTTTTGTTGTCGACTCGTGGCAACCATCTGTTTCTGAGGGCTCAGTGGATGACTGAGAATTTACTGACCGGCCTATAAGTACCAAAATAATTCGGAAACTCACTTTCCGTTTTCGGTAATCGTTTTCTCTCGCCCATTGGCAATGTACAAATTTGGTTGTATTTATGCAAGGTTAGGCTATCTTTTAAAAATATTCTATTTTTTTTTTTAAATGCAGCCATTTCTATTAGAGTCATGACTTAAAAAGGAGTATAATTCACAGACCAGACGGTCAACAAACGTGAAACTTGCCATGTAACCTTTTATTATCATTCTAAATAAGTTTATCAAGTTTCATTCCTTTAGCTATAGTATGTTTTCCCGAGGGGGGAGGGGGAGGGTGGTACTACTTCCCCCCCCCCCCCTCCCCTGTCCACTCCATGAGCAACAAACTATGTGTCCCCGCGGACCGTTGATGTATTTGATATTTGTCTGGATAGAAGTACTTACCACCCAGAGACAAAAAGGTTAGAAGGCAAAGTTACAAGCTAAGTGACATCGAAGTTTTCACCTTAGGCTTACAATAATTCTTATACTTGTCCCTGGCCTTCTCGGATATCCGCCTAACATACTTTTAACACTAAAAATCTTCACAATCATCAGCAGTTCAAAACTTTACTATTAGTTACACATAATAGGCTTTCCCTTGAACAGTAATCTGGGTGTCAACTTAACTTCCGTGCTATTACTGATCGTAAGCTTCAACATTCTCAAAACTATTGTACAAAAAAAATTGGGCACAATGGAGTGCAGATCCTAGCAAATATGTCATCTTTTTGTGCTTGGTCGGAGCTGACTGTTATGGGTGTGATGAGTTTTCGTCTGAGCTATAGATGGAGCACATCCGAAAACTCGGATGTGAAAAATTAAGAAATCCGATTTCTGACGTTTCCGAGTTTTCGACCTGGACTTACAAGAAGGTGCAGGTCATTAAACTATTTTATTCATTTGTTGGAGCAACAAAATGTCCTGTTTTGAATGGCAAAGAAAACCTAGCATGAAACAAGAAAATACGAAATATTTCGAAACTAAGTCAAAATTACTTCCTTGACAGCCCTTATAGATCAATGCTGTAAGATGTACTCAAGTACTCAGGCCCTTATAGATCAATGCTGTAAGATGTACTCAAGTACTCAGGCCCTTATAGATCAATGCTGTAAGATGTACTCAAGTGTACTAACGGTTTTTATTTGGAGCAGGATGTGCATAAAATGTGTGCAGAAGAGTCCTTTGCTATATACAAAAATTTCTGGCAACATAGACCGCGCACAATTACAGTGCTTTTTGCCAAAGAGGGCTAGTGCTAACTAATGGCATAATAAGTTTCGGCCACATAGGCCGTGCACAACTACGTTACTTTCTGCCCACACAGGGCTGGTGCAAACTACACGCTTTTTTTATTAGCAAAATCGATCCGAAAATCGCTAAAATCTAAGCCAACGCTAAGCAACACTCTGAGCCTGAGAGATTCTGTCTTCAGGTCCAAAATGCTATGCATCTTCTTTTTTACAAAGAAAGAAAGAAAGAAAGAAAGAAAGAAAGAAATGAACGTTTTGTCAAATGAGAGAACATAAATTATAATCCATAAAGACTTGAAAGCTGTTGCAAAGTTCATAGTCAAATGTTACGAAATTGGACATAGAAAGAAGGCTTGTGGAAAAAAGCAACATCCAAGGCTGAGACATTGAAGGTTGAAGTCGGAAAAACCATTGCTTGTAAAAATAGAAGCGTGTACTGGCACAATACTTGTCGCCTGCGCAGGCCATTATTCATTTTTACGACATAACTTTTTCAAAGGGTGGACCACCTATCCAAATTAGCGCTTGCTATTGGTGGTCTTCCCCTCACCTTACATAAATACTTAATTACGAATTTATGCTTTTTTTTCTTTGTTACGCATAAAATTGTATTGTGAGGAAATATATCTTGAATCTATCTTTTAATCTATCTTGCATGTTCTTCTCGATATGTTGAATATTGACATGAGAATTAGATCATCATAAAAAATTACTGCAAACACTGCATATTCCTGAAACGGAGCGCATATAAGTAGGCTTTGACCAGTTCAAATCGGTAAGATATTAACCTTAAAAATATTCCTAGTTAACAACCCGGAACGCCTATCGAGTCATTTGATAAACCTTTTTGTAGATACCCCACTCTACAAAACTATTGATCATAATAGGGCGGTATCACTTGTTCAAACATGTCAAAAGTCTCTATTTCAATGATATGCAAGAATCACCAGTAAAAAAAGGAAAATGCAAGCCTCCAACTTTTCATATTATTTCACATAAATTGTACCACGTTCCAACAGAAAAATTTTTAACCCCTGATCAGCGTCATCGTACTCCATATTCACCTACATTTGCTAGAAAGACGGAAAACCCTACAAAATGAGTGCCAACAAGTGTAGGATTGATAGGAATTTGATTTTTTTTCCTTTTCTTTCCGCTCTGTTTTGTATTGAATACAGAACTTTGATTACATTACCATGTAGACCTGAAAAGGAGAAGAACTCATTTTCGTAAAGGGTCCACAAGTGGGTAATACGATGTACTCTACTTCACATTACACTGTGCTTTGATTACATAGTTTCATTTCAACCAGTACTTGCTAGTCTAAGCTTATTCAAAGCAAACAAGAGAAAGATGTAAAAGGTGCAGAATTTAAGAACTGGAACATTGTTCAGTACACAGTATGGTGAGCAAATTTTGGATCATTTTCAGCAGCGAATTGGTTTTGCAGCTTATAAAGGGACAGTATCTGACAGGCGTCTCAATATAAGAATGTTATTTTCTGCAAAAGTACTTCTATTCAATGTAGAAACAACCACAATATAGGTCGCACACGTACGTAACTCAATCTTTACATCTTATTAGCACTTTTCGGCAAAATGAAATTATAAGGATTTAACCAGAATCTGAATTTCTAGGTGGGATAGAGAAATTCAAGAGTTGAGCATCAAGATGAGGATATCTGTCTTTTGGTAAAGCCTACGGTGGACATACTTAACACTTAGTGGCAGTACTGTTACTTTGCATTAAAAAACTCAAAATTTTAGATTTCGAAGATTCTATCAGATCCTGTTCTATTAACGGTTAAGATAACAAGGGGCTGGTTCCAACCCTCCCCCCACCACCCTAGTCTAAGATTTTTAACTGCAAATCTTTTGGTGCACCGGTCCTATGTTTAACACTGGAAAACGCCTATACTTACTGTCTACCTTCTCTACTTGTCCTCTACTTGTCGATCTTCTCTCGCATCCACGATCTTCTCTCTTGTCCAAAAGTGACAATAATAACTATTAGCTGCAACTTCCAATGTTAAAGAATAATGAGCCCAAATTTTCACCCTCCTGACTATGGGAGAGCATCTTCAGGGTGCGTGTTTCGGGATGTTGACTTCTATTTATACTCAGAAGTAGGGGTTAAGTCAAGTTTTTTTTCTCCAATCAGAACCCAGTATTGGAACAGAATTTAAAACTCGAAGTATTGCTTTCCAGATATTTGAGACCTCACTTCTTTCCTCTCTTTTATTCATTAGTTCTACCTTAGCTTTTGAGATCAAAGCTGCTTCTTTGATAGTCCTTGATCTGAAATTATTATCCTTTGCCAATACCTTTACGTTTTCCCAACCTAAATTGTGTTTTGTGGAATGTAAATGTTCTGATAAACCTGATCGTTTTTGTTCTGATTTCTTACTGTTTTCTTGCCCTGATCTACTTGATTTAAAATTCTTAGCTTTGGGTACTTGTTCTTTAAGCCTTGTAGATAACTTTCGTCCTGTTTGACCAATGTATTTCATACTACACTGTTCCTCTTTGCACCCAACTTCATACACGACCCCTTCTGTTTACGTTATGTCATTATTTTGCTTCATTGTCAACTTATTCTTCAAAGTTTTCCCTCCAGTAAAAATAACTTGCCTTCTAGATTCTCTTGCTACCCTCATAATTTTCTCCGATATACCTCTTTCATAAGGCATGAACATCTTTGTGAGAGTCTCATCCTCAGAATTCACTTTTTTCTCTTTGCTGTTCTTTTCATTTGTGCTCATGCCTTCCAATGTTCTGTTGATCTGTGTCTCTACAAAAGATATTGGGTAGCCATTTAACAACATTTTCTGCCTGATGTATTCTAGTTCTTCATCGAAATCTTGTGTTTTTGAACAAACATTCTTTGGTCTTCTTGCTAATGCTTGTATAGCCGAAGCCTTGACATTGGAAACTGCAGCAAATAGTGAACTCTTTTGTTCTTAATCGTATAAGGGGAGGGTCTTTCAGCAGCTTTTGGAATTATCTACCCCCCTGTAGCCAACACGTATAGCACACAACCTATAATAACCCACTCCTCCGAAATGTTATAAATCAACATCCACTCTCTTTATTATCAAGAACGCACCTATATTAGGCTTTTGTGAGGAAATGTTCTCTAGATGTCTGTCTACAGTAGATGTCTGAGTACAATGAACTCTCTCATTTGCAGACACCCTAAAAGGCGGACACCTCTGATTAGTGGACAAATTAATTTTCTCCGATCGTGCTCTGGTCAAAACCTCACAAACACATTCTAAGCCTAGGCGTAAATAAAACACACCAATCAGGATGAGCAACTGTCGGAGTGAGTAAGTGTCGGGGTGAGTAAGTGTCGGGTGAGCAAGTGTCGGGCGAGCAACAGTCTGGGTGAGCAAATGTCGGTGGGCTATTATCGGGTGAGCAACTATCCGGGTGAGCAACTGTCATGGGTTCCTTCACACAACGATATCACACGTGACTAAGTTTCCATAATTTGCCGTCAGACGCTACAAGGACTTTTCTGGAGGCATAGAGGGAGCAGGGTATAGTCGAAATAGGGTTAAGAGATCAGTTAGTAATCACCAGGAGAGCAGTATATTCCCCCGTGAAAAATAAGAATCAATTGAAACTGCTGGTATGGTACACAAGCACATTTAACGGTTGAAGTAGAAGATGAAATGCCATAGAATTATTGGACACCTGCAAAAGGGATAGAGGATCTTCGAGCTAGATCAACACAAAAAATAATCTTTGGTCTTTACCAACTATTTTTGGATAAAAACTACCACCCTCATTCCCAGGACAGTTCAATAATCTCAACATACCTTCTATTGAAATGACCTTTTACGTCAAGATTTACGAACATTCTTGGTAAATAACTATTCTTACCAAGTATCATACCAAAAATTACAGATTTAACACGTAAAGTTCCAAATGACCACACTTAAGCCTAACGATAGAGCCCGCAGAAATGCCTGAAAAGCCATAGCATTAGTAATAGTGCACAAAAGTAGTAGAGCGTTCTTGAAATGCTTTGAAAAGGAATTAAAAATGATTATTTTGGGGCGTAGGTCTGCATAACAGAATGTCACCTCTAAGACTCACACCAGACGTTAAAAACACTATTAAATGAAGTGTTCTAGTCATGTCTCTGAAAGAACTATATAAATGACTATTTTATGAATACATTAAGTGTATTTAATTTCGCGGTGTCTAAAATTTTGCGTGTATTGAACTTCGCGATTTTTTTTATTAAGTATTTCAAAAATCCAAAACCGCGAAAGTCAATACACGCGAAAAGTTCTAAAATTTCAAAAATCGCAAAAATATCTAAAATGAAAGAGGAGGGGTAATTTTATGGAGTAAATGGTAATTTTTTTTTTTTTCAAGCCTTTATAAAACTTTCATAAAAATTTGATTCTGGATAAACTCCCATAGGATGAAAATCGCGAGATTTAATACACGCGAAAAAAGGTTCTTCGAAAAAATTTCACGAATCGCGAAATTTAATATACCGTGAAAATTAAATACACTTAAGGCATTGCCAATTGCAAGTGAAACGCAAGTTCTCCTACATCTGATCAAGGAGGTTTAACCTCCTTGATCTGATGCATGGTGAAACACACGAGTTCTAATGCACTTAACGTTCATAACAAAACTGACAAAACACAGCTGAAATTTTCTTCAAACATTTTGAAAAAACCCTGAAAATATAAATTTTGGACATATAGCACAATAACATTAATTACCATACATTTCGAAAAAAGCCTAATTTCGGTCGATTTTGAACAAAATTCAGGACTTTCGGTACATATCAGACATCAGTCTAACACCAACACCTAACTAACTGAATATTTCCACAAAATCATTATTTTTTTATGATTAGGGACAGATAGTGGTGAATGATGAGTCGCAAGAGCTTTAGTTGGAAAATTTTATTCGAAAAGAGATATTTCAAATCCGTATAATGCTCCTGATGCCCATATCCAGGGTTGAAAATTAGTTATAAACGAGATTAATTACAAAGTTACAACAAGTCGTGACGCAATGTTAAAACGCATTGTTTAAATGTATGTTGACATTTCCTGAAAAGGGCCACATGTAGTGTATGACATAAATTCTGCATAACGGTCATTTGACAGTTATCCGGGAAAAACCGTTCGTGACGCACGGACGGACGGACGGACGCAAGGAGCCGACATCATAGGAATCTTCTGCCAAAGCGAGAGCCTAAAAACGAGCTATGTCGAAAGGATAACGATCAAAAACACAATTGTTGTTATCCATGCAAGAAAGCAAGAACTTCGGAACTTGGAACTCATTCGTAATGAAATAAAAATATAAATATAACTGCACACGAATTGCAATACTTCGTTCATCTACATAATGAGCACAAGTATGCAACTTGCGATCACCTCCCAACGCGATAGAAGAAAAACAATATGATCATAGAACGGTTTGGGCAATTAATCATCCAGGTATTTCACGTAAGGAGTTCCACTGCGGTATAAACCAAATTTTGATCAGCTCAACAGAGAACATATCATCCAGTTTCTCGATAACCTTCACACCGTCCCCTCCTCTGTAAAAAACAACCCAACGAAAACACTTACCTCACCACAAGTGACCTGAAAACCGAATGATGAAGTCTTTCAAGGTACCCCAGTTCATATTTTACACTCCAAACGATAAGAAAATTTCCGCAGTAATATGAACAGAGCTTGGGATCGGTAGAACAGCACGTTGCGAACACACAATTACAGCATAATTGACTTTAATACATGACTAACGTCCTCTGACCAAAAATTGCTGGTCAAAATATCAACTGAAGACAATAGCAAACCAGTGAGCCATCACGTTAGGAGAAATTATGTAAGTACTCAGAAGGACAAGTCAAGCCGACCTTCTGATTGACTGATAAGTGTGCTGAATCTGCAGTCACCGCTCCACGTACGTTTCAGTGTAAGATTTTTTTTGGGAAGAATGATCGACTGCACACAAAACCGAGTTCTAAATGTAAAATCACTGAATGACCGTATCTTGAAGGACAGGCATTCATGCCACTGATCGTAATTACTGCATAATAAATGTTCATGCTACGAACGGAGAAAAAAGTACAGAGTCAGATCCAAGCACATAAGTAATGGTACACTGGTTTCATCCAGCAAAATAAGTAGTTACACGCCTACGTACGCCCATGGTATGAAATAAGATGCATTTTCATCAGCAAATACGAAAATGCAAACAGTGGTACCATGAGATTTGACAACGGTACGTGCATCTCTGCATAGACAGAAAGCATGCAACAGAACAGTGGTCGAATTGACCATCAGTAAAAAGGATTCTTGATGTGTTGTGTTTATGTTTACGTAGTGAAAAGCAAGTCAGCTATCTTTGGAAACAAGCCCTAAGTTAGGTACTGACACAACTGAGCCCCCTGTCAAATCTCATAGAAATGCTCAATTCACAAATCCACTTCAAATCAACTATAATATTCAAGGAATAATATATACATCAATCCGCTACGTAAAAAGTGTCCATGCAAAAAAGAAAAGGAATGACTGATGGTGACAAAAAAAAAAGAACTAGATAGACAATATACTAGAGGCACAATTGTAACTCATGGGGAAAATCACACAAAAAAATGCTTTACAGAATGCCGACTCAGGAGTCGAGAGAAGAATACCACAGCTAAAAATTACCACATATCCTCGTACCCCCTCCCCTCCCTAAAAACAAAGTGTGCCCTACTCACACAGAGCCTCAGAAGACAATGTCGAGCATAGAGAACAAATGAACAGTACATCAATGAAACTACCGGAAGACCCAAAATGCGAAAATCAAATCGATAAAATGCATTCATATCTCAGTACTACTACTACGTGAAATGATCACCAGGAACCAACTTAGTTTCCAGTCAACTTTTGCATCATATTGATGGGTATGGGGAAGACAATGGTCGAATTCTTCTCAGCTGAAATGGTCTGCAATGTCTGCAAATAACGCAACTGGATAGCTTGCGGTGATTCGCTGATAACTTCTGAGGCTTCCTTTAGACATCGAGCAGCATTCATTTCTCCTTCAGCAGCAATAACCTACGAATAAAAGATAAAACCACAAAATCGTCAACGCAGCAGGTGACGTGGGATTGAAACAGCTCTATCATGGTAAGTCAACTTACCGGATTGTAAATTTCTGACAATTTTTCCATAACCCATACCCCCTCCATACCGGCCTCTCCTCACTTATTTTCAGAAATATCGAAGAAAAGAATTCACTGATGTGTACAATAGTTTAACACGTTTCGGATCAGGAATTTTCCACAGCACCCCTGTACAATCCAACGACCCAAATATCAAATTTAACTCATTTTTCCCACTGATCATTCAGTGTCCCACAGTACGTCAATTCTGCATGGTTCTTTACAAAATTTGCAATGCCAAGCAACACTATCCCTAAGCCTCGTTCCCCGCTCATTAACAGAAAAATTTCAAATAAATCATTACAACAGCGAACAACACTATGACCTAGTACTCATTTCCCAAACAACCACAGTTTAACTGAAAATTTGCACTTAACAGGACCAAATTCTTATGTCATGTGATCTTTTGTGACCCCCCACCCCCCACCCCCTTTCCCCTTTTCCTCTTACCATTACATAACGGGGTTTTTTACAAGCACATGCAAAATATCATCCAATGAGAAAAAAGAAGCTTATTTCATTGGTGATGGCAACAATGTTAGATCGCACAAATACAAGTTCGTAGAAAGTTCAGATAGTGCCGCGGGCATGTCTGTTGTTCTTGTTACAATGTTGAAAATGCAGCAAATATGAAGACCCTTACCAAAGCCGAACATACGATGACATATGATCCATACTGATCGCTCAGATTCATGAAAGAAATTTTGCAAAAATACATAACGAACAGATTTGAAAATATTTTCGAAGAATCATGAAAATGGCCATGTTAGGAAGTAATTGGCAAAATGCACGTTGAAGAAAAGATGTTCTTATAAAAATCGTTTCATCACTTTTTTTCGAAATGGATTTTCACCTTAAGACCAA
>JAOBRC010512342.1:0-11492 GCA_027575255.1 Scolionema suvaense | reverse complement strand
TATTAGTACATGCTATTGGTTTGGGTGTGGCTGTTGTAGTTTTTGAGATAAGTAGGGGGGGCTTTTTTGCCCCCCCCCCCCCACACTAACTAGGGTGTACCTTGACCCCACAGCAACTAGGGTTAAGGAGTGCTAGATAGTATGTCACGTTTGCTGTCTGAAGAAAGGATGCATCGTGCTACATTGATTACCCAACAGCTAGTTTTTCGTGACCAAGATTTGAAGCGTCCAAAATTTTTCAAGACTTTGCTGTCTTGCATCTTTTGTAGAATAAGATAAATTTCTGTCATAGACTGCATATATCGCCTTCAGAACTTTTCAACAGATATTCAAACAATTAAACAATTCATCAAGTTTTAGCTTTTGGGTATGAGCTTCAGGAGCATTTTACAGATTTGAAATATACCTTTTTGATCAAAACTATGTAGGAAAGAGGAAAAAAAAAAGAATGAGATAAAGAAAGAGGAAAAAAAGGAAAAAAAAGAAAAAAAGGAAAGAAAAGAAAAAAAAGGAAAAAAAAGAATAAGATAAATTTCTGTCATAGACTGCATATATCACCTTCAGAACTTTTCAACAGATATTCAAACAATTAAACAATTCATCAAGTTTTAGCTTTTGGGTATGAGCTTCAGAAGCATTTTACAGATTTGAAATATACCTTTTTGATCAAAACTTTGTAGGAAAGCTTGCAATTTATTTTTTACCACCATCTGACCCTCACAAAAAATGTGATCATAATAGTTTTGTTGAATTATTCAATTTGATGGGATTAACTGATACCCAAAATGTGCAAGAAATTCTGATTTTTTTCTAAAATTTTTGTCCGCAATCAATCCTAATTATAATTTTTTTTCATTTGAAACTCAATGTCCGAAATTTAACAATTCGAAATTTATGGTAATAAATGTATGTTTAAGCACTAAAGTACTGCCTGTTTAATAGAATTATTTCACATGCTTCAGAGTTGATGAGTACTATGTAACACTGAGATTTACTAAACCTTACTTCTCTAGGTTTCTTATCCTCAAACTTTTTTATCTCTAGACAAAAGAAGCCTTTTCCATTGTGCTTGCATTTGTTTAGCGTACTGCAGAATCCAGTTACATCTTGATCTTGCTGTCATACTTTAAATTGCTAGGTTGGAATTTGCGTGATGGAAGATTACTGAATATGGCTAAATTATGATAAGAATTGATGTACATAATACGTGAAGATAAGTGTTATTTAGACATAGTTATGCTGATAGAGATATCGATAGAGACATTGAAGGTTGTCTTTTCCCTACTTGTGCTTCACAAATTTATTGTTGAAAACTTTGAAGGGAGGTCAGCATCTGATGATGAAATCAAGCGTACGTATAGACTGGCAGTGAAAGTTGTATTTATTTCATTTAACATATGATTCTAATATCAGAAAGATCATAGTAAATGAAATTTAGGCGTAGAATGAGTTCTTGTTAATGTTTTATATAGATTTGATCATATGTCTCACTTACGTTTGGCTTTGAGATGAAAGAAGATTGCTCACGCTCTCCTACTCACTTCTCGTTACTCTCCTAAATTGCGTGAATGAAAAGTATCAGGAGAGTCATCGTCATTCACTGAACTTTAAAATTTTGCAGATATACATTCTAAATGAATAGTCACCCATGCTAGCTGAATGTTGGCACTAAAAAACATGTAGAAAGCTATGTTCAGATGACAAATCCTGGTGTATGAGTGACTGCCATTTCCTATTCTTCAATTATTCAAACCAGTTAATGGTTTGTAATTTATCCATTCGCCATTAGCCATTTCCAAACTTTCCAGTTAAATCAGACGAGTTGAATAGTTTACTCGACTCATTAAGTCAACAGTGTGGAAACTGCGCAAGTTAACTGAACGAGGTAAAGCTAAATTTAACTTGTTTTATTAAACTCGACTACGTGAAATCGGATCTGAAATTCTGCCCCATGGCACGCGTTGCAGTTGTGGTCTTATCACCACGATTTAAATCGATTTAGTCCATTTAAACTTGTGATGGTTTAAATTGAACGAGTTGCAGTCTACAAAAATTTAACTCGTCGGTTTTACTCGGCAGTGAGGAAGCAGTTTTTATCGTTTGCCATCAGTCTCGGCGATGTTTCGCACACCACATTTCCTTACTAAATCCTCTATGTTGTCACTATGGGTTACTTTTCCAGTAAGCAGCTATCTGTCCTGGGGAGAGTAGGAGGCCTGTAACTCTCTAGGGTAAAGTACTCCTTCAAGTATTGCTAACACCCCGTTGCTCATTACACCAAAGTGCTTTGTGCTTCATTCACTGTGAGCTCATTTTATGAAAGGTGCTTTTTATTGTAGGTGTCATTGAGTGTTCTGCTGTTCTGATAGCTTGAAATGATCTTTCTTCTGACCAATTGGACAAGATTGATACACCTGGTCTGCTTATTTATTTCCTTGAAAGTTTGTTACCTGTTTTTCTTTTGGGCTCATGTAGATAACATCTTAACAGCATTGAGAAGAGGAGGCAATGTCTTGCTTGCTGTTGACACTGCTGGTAGGGTCTTGGAATTAACGCAGTTGCTGGTGAGTGTTGCTGCATTGTGTCTTATGGATCATTTTAGTCTACTTTTATTTGAAGTAAAAGTCCTAAAATTTCCTGTTTATGTAAAGCTTACTCTTTCATCTGATAAGAACCATAGCTTCCTTCAGATTGGTTTTGGATATCTTTTTTTAGTCACATTGTGTGCTGACACGTGCATAGCCTTTCTATGCAGAATAGTAGAAAAATTATGAGATCGACAAACCATATATCTCAATTATTCAGTCTTCATATCCTGGTTGTTTTGATTGTTATTATTTGAGCTTGATTATAACATTTGTTTCTGTATATTTTAGGACCAACTTTGGAAGGCCCCTGATTCTGGACTAATGGCGTACTCACTTGCTGTACTTAATAACGTTAGCTATAATGTAGTTGAGTTTGCAAAGAGCCAGGTGTGTTCAGTTGTAAAAGTTTTTATTTTTTGCTGTATGCACCAAAATCTTCGTTTTTATGTTTTGTGTATGCCCTTTTTAGTGCTGTAACATACAGTGAAGTTTGCATTGTGTATGAAGCTGACTTTTTTCCGATTCTGATTTACATTTGATTTCTCGCTTATGTTGAAAGCAATTGAACTTTGATCAGTCACCTCTAGCTCAGGCCATGATACTGAAGAATTCTGACAGCACTCATCCCTTTGGATGTTGTAAAGCCCAAATCTCAAAAACCTCTAAACAACAAATACAGTATTGGATTTTCATAAATTGAACTTTTCAATGACAACCAGGCATATGTTGGGTACATTCTAAACATGATCTACTGCAGAGAAACATTCATTTCCAGTATTTGTTTTCATTATTTCCAAATCTTCATATCTCACTTTTGGGCGTCGTGAGTTGCATTATCCCCTGCAGCTATGTGTGTGTGGACTAAAGAGCAAGACAAACTTTAGTAAGTCTTTATGATGATGTAATTCTACGTGTGTTGTTCAATGTTCTAGAGGTGCAGTGTTGGCTCTTTTGGGCAAGTTACATGCATTGTTTTGCTCTGCTGTGTTGCACCAGGTCAGGGCTTTTTCGAGGCACTTTATTAGTTTCAGTAAAAGGGGATCAGAAACTTAATTTGCTAAAACCTCAGTTATATTACAAAATAGTCTCTGTCCACGTGCACCATTGAACCATTCCAGATGGAAGCATTTCATTGCTAAACAGAGACTTCTTGATGTACAGCATGGATAAAAAAATGAAACAAATACTTTGTGCAACCGTACAGCCTAGTGTCCGTGAAATATATTTATAGTATTCTTTACCAAACCCCTGTCTAGGTGCTTTGTGGCTATGGCCACTTTGTCCAAATTTTGAGTTTTTTACTCTCAATATTTTCATACAAATAGATGCAGGCAAAAGTGATGAGAAATTCCGCATGTATGATTTTTTTTCTGATTTTTGTGTTAATGGATTCAATATTTTTTCTCTTTAGCAAAAAATTCTGCCTTTCTAAGATTGTTTTTGTGCAGTCTGTGATAATACAGGTTTTATATCCATTTCTAGGTTGAATGGATGAGTGACCGCATGATGAAGAGCTTCGAAGCTGGAAGAGTGAACCCTTTTGCTTTTAAGTATGTCAGACTATATATTCCCTCTGCATAGCTGCTTGCCTTAACATTTTTTATACGTAGTCAATGTTCGTTCATGGTTTCTGTTTGGAGTATGGAACATGTTTACGAAGAATTAGATCAGCATTCATGGATGCTTCTCAGGATAGAGTAATATGGTGGTGGACAGAGATGTTGCTCACCAATCTTCATGTTACTTCATATGCTCTTCCATAAATGTGTACTCCTCTTTTGTTTCGCAATGACGATTTTGCTAGTGATCAATTATCAATGTTTCATAGCCTGTTTTTCAAGGAATTGGTGCTTACATCTGTTTTTGTGCCTGATCAGCATGCCTTGATGCGCTCAGGTTGGTTCTGACTTTTCAGGTGATTTGTAAAGCAAATTGTGTAGGATTCAGTCCAGTCGCGGCCAACCACGTACTTCAGCAACCATTATGTAGGTGTTTCTGTGCGTCGTTTTTCAGCTACGAAAATGTGTTCCAAGATTTTAGATAGTTAAATATCCTTTGAGTTTGTTTGTTTCAGGGGCATAGTCTTAGTATGGGCAGTTAGTTAATAAATTCACGGTGGTTTATTGAGTGTTGAATGTCAGGGCAGATGTATTATCCAGGCTCTGAAGTGCTGTAGCACTGTTATGGTACACTTTTTGTATGGCGCAGGATATCTTGAGAGGGGGGATGGTGTTGTGGAAAAACATCCATAAAAAGCATGTTCATCTGTAAACTATTAAAATTATTGATCTAAAAAGTCACTTGATGACAATTCACTCTCACTCAAAACAAAATGAGACCCCACTGCACACAATGGAAAATGTGAACTTTTCATTGAGCTAGAAGACGTGGCGAAAAGTTGGGGGGGGGGGTATAGGAAAATTTTTAAAAGGGGGGATGGCAAGAAGGAGGAATGTAGGGCTAAAGGAAGCTTCTGCACACTATTTAGGTAGGTATATTTTTCTTATGTTTTTAATGCCTTTGACCGATTTTCCTTCTTTTTCAGGCACATTACTCTCTGCCATAGTTTACAGGATCTGCAACAAGTTCCATCTCCTAAGGTTTGTGCAGAACGTGTTACTTAAGAAATCAAGGGACTCTTTTTGCTTGATCTTCTGTCTTTGACTTCACTGTTTTCATGCCATTTAGTACTTCCTGATGTGTTGCATGTGCTAGGTTTTTGTTACTTCTACTCTCTTTTTTAATGTTCTTGTTAGAACTGACTTTGTCATTGTATTTTAATTACGGTAAGGGAAGAAAATTTAGCGGTTTTCGGGCTAAACCGTGAACTTTGATTCCTTCGTTTGGCCTCTGAAAATGCTCAACCACCTAAATTAATTTACATGAAATTAATCCACCATCGAACCACAAAATAAATTTCGGAAAAATATAGTAAATCTTCGAAAGACTTTTAAATAATGTATTCTTTATCAGTTACCTTTGAAATAAGTCTGACTGTCTCTTATAGTGGTAAGTGCAGCACACTAAAATGTTATTTTCATATAGAAATAACTTCCCAAAGATTTGTGACAAGTTTTGAGCAGCGAAAATTTTTTTCCCGCAAAATGCTTTGATTAGCATTAACCATGCAAATTAATTCATGCAAAAATCAATTCTTCTAAAAATATATTCCCACGTTTTATTTTAGTGTTGTATTTCTTCTTCACTTTCGTGTCTATTTTTTTTAGGTTGTGCTTGCTAGTCCTGTTGATCTTGAAAGTGGATTTTCGCGGGAGCTGTTTGTCGAGTGGGCAGCAGATGAAAAGAATAGTATTATCTTTACCTTCCTGTCTGCTCCTGGTTCAGTTGCACGTAGGCTAATTGATAAGCCTGACATTGGTACTGTAGATGTTGCTGTAAGTTAATTGATAACTACTCCTTATTTACCTTTCTTTCTCCTTTCGTGCTTTTGGGCTTGGGAGTGGCCATTTTTGTCCAAAACTGACCTTTTTTAGGGTTTTCTTTAATGGTTTAAGAATTGTTGAATATTTTTTTGCTAACTTTTGGTGTGATCAATAGCAAACGTAGCTACATTATGAACCATATGCCGTATGTCAGAAAACTCTTTTGCACCCTTGACATGGCCGGTTTTTTCCTAAAATGGCCATGTCCATGTTGAGGGTTTTTTTAAAAAATATTTTTAGAAGATGAGGAAAACTATTTAGAGACCCTTTCATTAATTTTTGTAAATATTTGATATGATAATGGAATCGTATGGACCATGTGGCATATCTGGAAAAGTTCTCATTGGGCATAGGCATGGATATGTATGTCCAAAAAGTTATCATTTTTAGTTTGGGTTTTTTATTATTTCAAGATTTGTTCATTTATGTTTTCTAGTTTTTTGTAGAAAACATGGAAGCAAGGTAAGTTGTTGCATGTGCCATGTGTCATCTTTCAGAGAACTCTTGATTCTCTGTTTAAAGGTGTTCTAGAAATATTTCACAATCTGTCGTTTTGTTTTTTTGTATAATTTTGGGGTGGAACTTAATAGCAATTTTAGTGATGTTATCGATCATGTTTCATATCTGAAACAGATTTGCTCACCTTACATAGTGCGATAGTTTGTGAGTGCACCTAGCTTGCTCCATAGTCTTTGGAAGAAGACTGCTATTGGATGGACCAACTGTCATGGAAGTGTTCTGCTGGCATGTTTCCTTTAGCAACTCCTACTCTAAGGGTTCCATGAGAGCAAAATGCTGTGGAGGAAAAAAACTGATACACAGCAATCACATCTCTGTTGTTTTCAAAAGAAAAAATGCTTTCTTTAGATTCCAGGACATGCTACGGCTACTCAGCAGCTACTTTGAATTGAAAAGTGCAATGTAGTAGAAGCAAGCTATGAAAAACTACATAAGCATCAATAAACACAGAATTGTCTATTCTTTAATACCATTTTTGATTTAAGAACTGGAATTTATAGCTTAAGTTAGCATTACGTTCATTAATGCTGCCTAGCTATAACATCCGAAGTATTACAATTGTTAATGGTCATTACGTGTCTGCTTGATGAGATATATGGTCATACTTTCACTGTAGTTATATTAGATATCACTGTGTTTCACTTTTAACTTCAGCTCTATCGTCATGTTATAGAATTTGTTATGGCAGCCATAGCTCCTGCTTAAAGGAGAACAATGAAACTTATACATATAATAGTGCACTGCAAAATATGTTATTTAGCCTTTGTTTCATAAAAAAAGTATGTGTGGTTCTGGAGATAATTATTCAGTCCCAAAACCCAGAAACTGCCATCTTGATTTTTGATGATGTCACAGAGGCTCGTTGCTAAACATTGCCATTTCCTTAGCTACCCAAGGCCTGAACACAGTTTTTCAAATAGATCTTTAACATATCGCCGGGCTTTGTGATAAAATGAAGGAGTGGTTCCTTGGTAACAGTTCAACCTTGAGTATTTTGTCAATAAAGATTAGATAATTTGGGTCATGCGGCAGTGACATCATGCATCATTTGTGGCAAGATGGCATAGTGTATACCCCCCCTCCACTTAGCCCTTCGTTGGTAAAGGGAGGGTGTACACCCCCACCCCCCCTGATGGAAAATTTTTTCTGGTTCGCCAATTTTTATCTTACTAAAATCCTTCTGGGCACCTTTTGGTGCAAAAATTGCTATCCTACCGTTTTTGGTACTGGAAATATGGGCCCATGTCTGAGGGGCACTTTTGAGGAATCTGATTGGCCGAAAAGTTTTTCGTCAATATCTCCCATTCTACATCACTAATCATCTTCTAACTTGGCAGGAACATTGTTCCTAATAGCCTTAACGTGTCTGCCTAGTTTGGTGACGTTTTGATTAACATGAACTATTTTGCAGACCCGAATAGTCACCAAAAATACTCCATTTTCTAATTTACAGACCAGTCTACAAAATATCCTTGCCGTCCTTCTTTTGCCCCAAAATTTGGAATAAATACTAAAGTTGGCCCTCTCTATCTGTATTCCAAGTTTCGTTTGTATTGGAATGTAGGAAGTGTCAAAATTGCCCGAACCAATTTGTCCTCTTCAGAGAGCCCTTACCTATCCCATGCATCTACAGTACGTTAGTGTCCAGTCACCCGTTCTGGTCCCCTAAACAGACAACCGGACACCCAAATTCGACCAAAGTTGGCATGCAACCTTGTATTAGACTCCTTGTGGTGTGTACCGAAAATTATCCATACGGCTGTAAGGGAAGCATCATTTTTAGAGGGGGGGTGTATACCCCCCTTTACTGTTTATACCGTAGTTTTTAGCGTTACCGGCGAAGAGTTAAGAAATGGGGAATGGAGTTTTTGAAAACTGTCCGAACGGGGGAGGGGGGACTAGGAAATTTTTTGAAAAAAAGGAAGGGGATGGCCAAAAGGGGGGGATGCCTTAAAAAGGCAGGGAATACAAACATATGTTCATCTGTGAACTATTGAAGTCATAGATCTAAAACATTGTAAGTTTTTTCATAAACATGGTTCTAGCATCACTTTATGGCAGTTGAGTCTCTCTCGAAGCAGAATGTAACCTCTTTGCATACAATGGAAAATGAGAACTTTTCATGGAGCCGGAAAAACTGCGGAAGAGGGGAAGATAGGAAAATTTTTAAAAGGGGGGATGAGACCCCTCTGCACACTATGGATGGTAGCTGCTAGACTGTAATAGTAAATATCTCCAGGCCTACACAAGCTTTTTCCATGAAATAAAAACTGTATGGCATGTTTTATTGCGTTCTATCATCTGTTAAAGTATCATTGTTAATCACTGTTCTCCTTTAGCATGCCCCTTCCTTTATTTTCAGATAAAAAGGAAAGTACCATTGGCTGGTGAAGAATTAGCACGCTTCATTGAAACTGAGAAGGAAAAGGCTCGCTTAGCCAAAACCAAACTGAACGAAGATCTTAAGAGGTACTCAGCATTTTGATGGCTGATTTCATGGTTATGTTTTTCCGTTATTTTGCCCTGGCTCCCTGAGTTGGCTGATATTCAGTTACTGCATAGGATAGTGCATCATGAAACGTATCTTCTGTTTCTATACTAAGCGTAGTAGGAATCCTCGTTCCCGTAAGGTTTGAATGTAAAAAAAACTGTGCATTGTTTTATTTTGTTTGTTGTTGTTTTTTTAAAGATTCTGCTGAGCATCTGTTTTATGTTGGTCTGATCATTATGGTTTGATTATGCCAGGCTTACTTTAGCCCCTTGCTGCTATCGACTATCGAACTATACAGAGTGCCTGTCAAGGTTCGAAGCAATAAAATTCTTTCAAAAACATTAAATAATCTGGAACTTGAATGCACTCCCTGCACTTTTAGAACATGCTCTGTTGTGGCATTTTTTATCACCTTTCTTGCTTCGTCACCTCTGGGTCTCTCTTTTACAGGCACGAGAGTGTTTTTGAAGAAGGAAGCGAAAGTGAAAGTGAAGGGGAAGAAGAGAAAATTCAGTTGGGTTCAACGAAGTCCAAGTACGATCTGATGATTACAGATGATAAGGTGAGATGCTCACGTCACCACATGTTTTAGATACTGTTTATTTAGTATTCAGACTGGTGCTAGCCATCTCTCTATCTCTCTCTGTCAGCTTGAAATTGCTGAAAAATTGCTTTGTGCTTTTTTTAGTTCCGAACAAAAAGCAGCTTCTTCAAGCAAGCAAAAATGTTTCCAATGTTTCCTTTCAAAGAGGAACGACTGAAATGGGACGATTATGGGGAGATTATCCGGTAAGTCAGATATATATCTACTGTTCTGTTGGTCTTGATGGAAATACTGTACTTGCATGGTCTAATACAAACATAAATTCTGATTTTCTAAGATACTGAACTAAAACTATGGAACTCGTTTTGTTTTTTGTATGTGTTCATGTCATATTTCTTCTATGAGTAGATTTGGTGGGAGAATTTTTAGTGTGAGGGATATTGCAGTTAGCACTAGTTGGCCCTGTTTCTGCAGTTGTTTAACATTTTCTTTGCCTTTCCAAGATCTGTAAGTTCAGGCTGTGCAGCCATGAGTAGGGAACAGTTCATCACTTAGAGATTTGGTTCCTTCCCGTAGTCTCCATCCTCAGGCGTTAGTAGGTAAACGTGTTTCTGAAAGACAGAGAAGAAAGCTATAAGCTAAGCGCTTAATGTTCCGTATAGATATGCTTCCCACTCCGAAATATCAGTGGTAGAAATGTTTGCCAAAAGAATACAGTTGCAAATAAGGATTCATTTGCAAGACCTTCCAGCGTGAAGCATGTGCTTGGGAGCTGATGAACCAATGCTACATAGCTAATATTCAAAACACAGTGGATCTGAGATATGCGCCTGAAATTGTGGTTTTATATATTACCTGATAAGTTACTCAATAAGTACAATATATTTACTTTTACTGGTACACCACTTCATCAAACAGAAAGTTGAGATCATGAACATCTAAACCTTTGGGCTCTGTTGTCTGAAATTGCAGGTTTTATTAACGCATGCACTTTTCCACAAAATGCTGAACTATGTTATCAACTGCTTGCAGATAATCTAGAAAACATTCTATCGACCTTAACCCTTTGAATGCCAAGGACGTATATATACGTCCTCGTGGTGCATTTTCAGCAGCCAAGCTCCATGCTGTAAATAAGGTGTCAACAGCCAAGGATGTATATATACGTCCTTTGATATGTACTCCAACAGCCATGGACGTATAATTTTATATGTCGTTGCAATAGGATGCAGCAAACGTACTGGCTCGTCAGGTGTTCGGTGCTCGATTGTGTACAATCTAACTTGGTGCAAACATGCAAGATGCGTGCATGCACGCTTTTCAAGATGTAAGATCGGTGATTTCTTAGCTATGCTCTACCAAGGGTTTGCTGCTGGGGGTAAAACCAGTCGGCTGCTCCGAGACAACCATGCACGGTGTATATATATATCGTTGGCTGTTTCTGGGAAAATTGTCTGGCATTCAAAGAGTTAAATCATAGTGGAATTTAATACTAGGTATACTGTGGATTATAGATGCCTCGTGACTGTATATTTTCTCTTCAGCAGACAAATTCTATCTCCTCATTGCAAACATTGCCTCCTTCCTGGAGAAATTCTAGAAACAAGTTTGTTTAACCCAAGCCTTTTTGGTCAAGGGCTTTGCTGATTGGGGAACGTAACTCCCCTCCGATATTTCTATGAATTTCAAACGCAAGTTGAGGATAAATATGATAAATCTTGTTTGCCAACCGAACTTATTAGACATTGTGTAATCATATTTATGACGTCTCAAATGCTGTTCATATTAGACTAATGATTGTTCTTAATCCACATTAATTTTGTGCAGTACTATGCCCATCTCATTTGACCAAGATACGCTACGTAAACTGCATTCACTACTGAATACAGCTGCATCAACTTGCAGAT
>JAOBRC010512231.1:0-11493 GCA_027575255.1 Scolionema suvaense | reverse complement strand
TTTTAGGAAAAGTCACCAAGTTTCACATGTTTAGCACGTTTCGTTCACCCGTAGCAATCGTTCAAAAATTTTTGTGGAGTGACCTGCATCACCCCCCCCCCCCACCCTCCCCCGCGGCCTGAATAGGGTTAAGCGATTTTGGAATGCTTCGTTAAGGTTTTTACGCTATAGGTAGTGCTTTCTGAAGCAGTAAATATAAATGCATCAAACTGTTTCTGCCACATCGATGACATGCCGGCGTGATCCAGTGCTCTTTTTACTTTAGAAATCCACGATGATATTCCTATGGTGTCTAACAGTTAATAGATATTTCTATCAACAGACTATAAAACATGGCCAGAAATAAGAACCAAAGCAGATAAGTGTCCACCAGACGCAACATAGCACTATGAGCATCTATACTTGTCGCCAAAATAACGGAAATGACAAATTTTGGACGAAGGTTAGTAAGACACTAATGTCAACTTCACACATTGTTTATGAGAGCAATGTTGTTACAGAGCAAACTCAAATTATATAAACCCCTCATGAAGTAACTAGCAAAACTTGAAGACCCAACAAAAGGTGAAGTACTGTACAGATGCTAAACTATCATGATAAGAGCCAGAAGTCACATTGACAGAAACCACTACTTATAGTTCGCTCTGATGTATAGACAGTAATGTTAGATATGGTCAGGCTTCTTTATCTACTATCACACCATCCTATCTTATATAGAATTAATCTGTGATATTTTAAGGCGAGCAAGTCATTGAATTAGATGACTCCCGCTATTTTAATCAAGGATCATTGCTTCAAACCATGCAAGAGCAATAAAATGTGAAAGATTGACTGAAAAACAGTACTATTCTTCCTTTCGGCAGCTACGTCACACACTTGACAATCTACAGCTACGGCTGCCATTTTTGAGGTGAAGCGGTGCGGCCGACCGAAGAGGATTTGACTGCGAAAAAAACTTTCGCAAATAGAGCCGAAAATCGCAAAATCGCAAGTTCCTTCCCACGAAAGTTTCTGACCTTAGAGGTGGTCACCTGACACCCATAAAACAGGGTTCAATTACGAATTAAAATTTCTGTCGATTTAAATGTATCAACAACACTTCTTAACCTTCTCTTGTCCCACATTTTGGTTTCTTGTTTGTGTTACTGATGGAACATAAACAAAGATCAGCTCTATTGGATCATGATTTTCTACATTAAAGAATTGTTGAAAGACTTCCACAGTTATAGAGCAAAAACAATATTAAACAATATCTTAGAATTTCTTGTCCCACATTTTGGTTTCTTGTTTCTGTTAACAACCAAGAATACATTAAGATCAGTGCTACCAGATCCTTTTTTTCTACTTTAAGAATTGTTGAAAGATTTCAACAATCTAATTTAAAAATTCTGATGACCTCTAAAAATTTCTTGTCCCACGTTTTGGTTTCTTGTTTGTATCAACGATGAAGAACATGCAAAGATCAATGTTCTTAGATCATTTTCTTCAACATTACAAGTTGTTGAAAGGTTTCAACAATTTGAGTTAAGTCTTAGATGGCATCTGAAAATTTCTTGTCCCACTATTTGGACCTCTTAAGTACGCAAGGAACTCAAATCAACCTTTCAACAATTTTTTGGCAGTTAAAGCTCAATAACTCGTTATTGTCCCACTTCCAATAAGCGAGAAATCACTTTTCTATTGTGGCAGGTTGCGAATTCTGTTTCAAAAAGGGTTAGATCCATAGTACTACATTGTTGAAGTCAAGGTTGCCAGAGCCTGGACTAACAGACACATATGATCAATCGCTTTTGCATAACCTATAAAACTACATTTGGTATTGAGCTTCACATCAAAATTATAAACAATAATAAATGGATTATGAAACCCCCCCAAACCCAAAAAATGGCAGACTTCGATATACCTATATAGTCATGCCAAGTGGAACGAGAGCTTTCCCAGATGACTCCACTCTGACAAACTACCAGTGACATCCGCTTTCACGCCAAAAACAACAGAAAAGTCATGAACAGATTTTAAATAATTTTGAAAAACCTTGAAAATGGTTATTTTGGGCATATATGATCACCTGCAAGTCCAACAAAGAGCAATTTAAAATTATATACTTTCATCACTTCATTTTGATTGTGACTTTTCATGAAAGCTAAGTTTTAGAAAAATCCATCTAGAAGTCGGAAGGAAGGACTATCTAATATATCATATATACAACACGTTAGCCAGACCATTGCGTCTATCATGGGCACGGGGTGAAGCACTATCAGAAGTAGCCAGTACAACTGAGAGTCGTGAGCTGTCATTCGAGCAAATTTAACTTCCTCTCTGTCAAATGGACCATGATTCTCATGTACCTCTGCACAGTCCTACGTGCGAAAATTTACCAGCATGAAACCCTTTGCGATGTCTGAAGCCAAGCTCAAGGAAATGTAAAAAACATGGGTCAATGAGCTGGTAGATATTCAAGAAGATTAATTACTTTATTTAGATGAACTTTCATGAATTGGCACTTCACAAAAATATTCGGGAGATAAACTTTCGCAAAAAAAGAAAATATTTTGTAATTTCGCCAGGCCCTGAATCCTCTTCCGTAACCAAAATGAACATTGGGCGGAGTAATCTTTCGTAAAATCGTATTTTGGAAAAAATTCGCAATTCTAACTATTTTCGCGAGATAAACTTTCGCAAATAGGCCCAAATTCGCGAAATTCGCGAATGTTTCCCTCGCGAAAGTTCCTCCGAATAAAGAAGTGCTGCATTTCGACATTCTTTTTGCCAACCACCTTCTAACTCTTCCTCTTGAACAGCCGTGCAGTAATTTTGTCTGTTTACTTATAAAAGTCAAGAGCATGACCTACAAAGACGCACAAGATACAATACAGTAATTACGAACTCGTAAATGAAGCATTGAGTTCATGCTCGTGATATACCATTCTGCACAGGTGCAATGAAAGCTGCATCTATACATGGACCAATACAGCGACATAACATGATCAAGAAACATACCTAAGGAGAAGAGATAGCTGCACAATAGCACTCATCAGGTTGGAATTGAGAGGAATTGCACCTAAACGAGAAGAATGATGTTCCTTTTCAGTCGCAGCAACACACTACTATCTGCACTTGTCAATAAGATCAACCAACCTCTGCTCAATAATTGATGTGATTTATATAAAAACATAATAAATATGTACATATCTAAATAAAAAACAAAGCGAACTTTTGACTCCTTGGAGAGAAACAATAATGTTTAATCAATACTTTGGGCAAGTGCAATCAGAATCAATCGTGAAAAAGGAACTGTTAATGTATGGACATAATGCTTAGCATTGGTATGGCATTACACTATGTCTTTCACTGGCTTACTGGCTGGCCAGCTACAAGCCCTGGAGAATCAAAAGGGTGCTGACTAACGTTTTTAGTGGCGGTGACCTCCGGGAATTGCTCAGGTACCCTCCTCAGGTTGCGATACTGACCTACGACAAAATGGAAACAGGACAAAATGAGAGACTTCTAAACGTCAATAAGAGGGTGATAAGAAACCTTTTGTTTTTTGTTGCATAAAGGAACAAGACTGGCCGTCAACAGTTTCCGAAGTATGGATGCATGATTAAACTTACATTAAAAAGAAGTTTAACCCTATTTTCCTACCAAAAACCTGCTTCGTGCTCCGTTACACTTCAAACTTGCCATGATAATAGTATGAACCGTGAACTTTTGTTTTACTTTAACAAAGTACCCATGATCTCATCAATTATTCATGACATGATCATTTTAGGGATATTTGACAAAAATTTCGAAAATTTTCAAAAAAATACTTTTTCTTGAAATTGGTTCCACGTTCATACTTTGTTGGTTTTAAGGATACTGGAAGGGTTTATTCGGTCAGAAAATAGTAATTTGGAGTTTCTACATATGATATAAACAAAATCTCGCTCTAACAAATAGAGCAAGTTCCATTCCAAAAGATCACGCCGTTCAGTCACAATTCCCTTTTTCAAAGATCTGCGATTGTGTGTCCTATATTGTGCTTTCAAACAATGCCGTGTCCAAGCCATGATCACATTCTGAATCAATATGACCACTACCACAAAACAATTACGCATGAAGTCCGTGGTGGCTCTTTTTGTTGTGCGAAACAAGTGTGTGGTTATTATCTGAATAGGACGTTCAGAGCGGATTATCTCAGAACAACTACTAACTGACGAAATTTCGTGATACATGCCTGCATATTTTGAGCTATAACTCAACTGGAGATGAACAGAAAATATCACGAAATATTTGAGACACTGTTTTGTAGTCCCATGTATACTGAATCAGATGAAATAAAAATTATTTGCTGGGAATCAAGCGTCGGGGAATTAAAGTCAAAACAAGAAAACTGGTCATCAAATGAAGTCATGTGACACAAAGAACAAAGGAAATCTAAAATTTAAATTTCTTTTACCGTCTAGATGAAACGATCTCTAGACTTTCACACGAGTCACTGAAAACTGTTTGAACCATTAGTGCTTTGGCCATTTTGAGCAATTAAGACAGGCGTTCCAAGACCCTTCCAGTATCCTTAAGGTCAGAAAACAACCACAGCATACATTTCAGAGCTGTTTCGCCCATAGTTTTAGAAAAATTGGAGTGAAAACAGCTATTTCAGTCTCAATTTTCATATAGTACCCTTTGATGAAAACCCCATATTTTGGGAACTATATGGTTTGGAACCTTCGAATTTGCACTCAATCTGTCTTGTATAATTATGTTAAAAGTCACTAAGTTTCTGTGCCTTTGCTTTTGTCGTTTAGATGTTATTAGAACTTTTACAGCGAGGGGGGGAGGGCAAATATGCTTGTAAGCAATATACAGTGTGAGCATAGTTCCAACCTTCACAGGGAACTCACCAGCTGGTAGATCTTGCTGGGATCCTGGAAGGAACGCTTGGGAGAAGATACTAGCAGAGAAGGTGCAGTGATAACATTGCTGATGGGTTTTTCGAAGTACTTCATGGAATGGGGCACAGCTACAGCATTTTTTTTTTGGGGGGGGGAGGGATGACCAAAATGTCTCATTTTACGAGTTGAAGACAAAACAACCCAGATAATATGCCAATTTATTGTTTCCATATACCAATAGTACAAAACAGATGTAGATCGAACAACAGACACTGCATGGAATACCCGTTGTCAGAGATGCTCTTACAAATGATTGGAATGAAATACGAAGAGAGAAAAGATTCTTCACTGCTCAGAATAGAATCGCTACATTTCCGGAAGATCATCGGCATTGCAGCACATTTGATGGACTGTTGATAACATCTGACATGTTCCCCACTGGCCGATGCTCCAATTGAAATTCTTCACCAATGGTATCTATATAAAGAGAATAGAACAGGAGATAAGTAAACTAATAACAAGATCTTCTTGACTATGAGGGCCAAACACGAATTTTTTATGAAACCTTGCAAGCGATTGAGACCATGATCTCCAATAAAGCATATACTGCAACAAGAATAACGACAGGACCAGATTTGCTCCAGAAGTGAAGGATTCTTCATCTCATGTTCTACTCAAATCAATTAGGATTTCAAAAAATTGAAGAAAAAGAATGACACTTGTCAGTCTTGGATACATGTTTCAGAAACAACATTTTCCATCATCAGTCCAACAAACTACATAGCTATTTGCAAACCAGCACAACATTATATACAGTTGTCTCAACTCACTATCAAATTCCACACTACAATTTACAATCCACAAATCAGACAACTGTATATAAAGTTGTGCTGGTTTGCAAATAGTTATGTAGTTTGTTGGACTGATGATGGAAAATGCTGTTTCCGAAACATGTATCCAAGACCGAAAAGTGTCGTTAAGTCATCACTACCTTTTGGAAAATTAGGATTTCATAGATGCTAAGCCATTAGATAACTACCTGAAATTAATGCTTCATAATATTAACACGGTCTGTGAAAAATTTGCATTTTGGAAGCATAAAATTGACGCGGTTTTACCAAAAAAATACATTGCCGGTACATGAAATCAGAGATATCTCTGATGAAATTAATGCGGACAAAAACAATATTTTTTTGCAACTTTCTTTTTTTGTCGTTATGCAAAAGGGTTAAATTCTGCTACTGCACCACTCCTGGCACCCTCTACAGCTCTAACCACCACTGGTGACTGAAAATATAGAATATTGCAACGATTTGTTGCAAATTTCGAAGGACATTCTGGACAATGATCGATCCAGTAAAAGCAAGGAGAGTGAGAGTGAAGAAGAAGCAGATGGATAAAATACATGTTAAATGCAAGAAACCTTTTGTTTTAATCCCTTATTCCACTTGTTTAAAGTTGCCTTTTTTACAATTTTGCACAAAATTAACGTTCATGAAATTAACACCGTCACAAAATTAATTTATCACTAAATTAACGCTTATATCAAATTAAAGCATCATGAAATTAACCCGGTCGAGGGGCAAACCGCGTTAATTTCATGATTCGTTAATTTCCTGTAATAAGGTATGCATGCACCTACAGGGTAAAATAGGAATAGCATTTAAGTACAAGAAGGATGTAAAACATAGTATGTAGGGGGGGGGGGCATTTTACAAGGGGAAGGTGTCGGACCTTCTGGCAAATGGCCTTCATTGTAGGGTAAAAAAAATATTCTCCTTTCGATGAGGGGGAAGACCATAATAGGTGGGTACCAATAAAATACAAGGACGATGCAAGCGACGTATAACCACCTATATATAATTTGATCATGGAAGCAGAACAACGTTTGTAGCAGATAGAACATGTTTTTTGAAAATGGATTCATGTTTAAGTTAAAATGTCGTACGAAAGTCTGAGAAACATGAGAGCTGTAAATTCATTTTCTTGTCAAATAGAACGGCCTAACAAACATTTGATCAAAATTAAATTTCTTTCCCAATGCCATAAAATGCAAATCACAGAGTAATATCGCAATCCCCTGCTGTCTTTCTCAATAGTGGTTCATTCTTGATTCAACCTCCTGATCTGTTGCAAATTCTCACATATTGGGCCTTCAGAGGACTTTACTACTACAATTGACGACTTTCTCAAACACGTTTCATGTTCTATAAGCACAACACCAGCCAGCCAAGGTGCATTACACCAAGGAAGTCATTACACACAATGCGACTACCTGCTTATTCCCATTTTCACGACACCAGGAAATCTCCCTCTTAACTGACTGGAGACTAAAGTGCTACAAAAAATAACCCATGTGACCACACCATTTACTCATAAGCTCACTTGAGTTAGGGTGGCAGCACTGGAAAAACAGAAGAGCAATTGTTTGGTACACGATGCCAGTTTCAAACATTGGAAGCGCTGTGCATGAACAAAAGACAGCCCTTTAGTGGCGTACCACATCTACAAAGGTGGCTGTCAACCACATTGAGCCCTTTACTTCAAATAATAAAAATGATACGCACATTCTAGACTAGTATTGTCTCTCATGTCTTTCCAGAGCCTGATAATCATGAGGCACTCCACTGCGCTGTGTCGAGTAGGTCCGGTAATTTGAGTGACAGACTGGCACTTTTCGGTATTCCCATACAAACAGCCTTGTTACAGTTCACTATAGGCTGACTAGAAATCTCTGAACATTCTGAAATAGGCAGCTAACTGCTTGGCAGATGCCAGAAGCCAATCCAGGGGGGTGCATACAAGAAAAAAAATCATCACTGATAAATCTCTGAGTGAAACAAAAGTTGTACTAATCAGTTTGCCAATCAGGTGCAGCTCCGTAATTTTTAATTATGCTATAATGTTGCTGCCATCAGCCTTATTGGTACATGCCTAAAAGAAAAACTAGGTCATGAACGACTCAGTAAAAATGAAAAAGTCAAACCACTGTCATATCACTTGATACATGAGGTTGCAAGTCACGCCTCCACTAGCTTCTGTGTTGAATACAATAGAATATTTGCACTGGAGATACTCGAGGGAGACGATCCTAGTCTATGCACATGCTAGAATATCCACAGACTAATAATCTATTAGTTTTATGATGGCCAAATCTTTATTTCCCGAAATACTTGGTGTCTTAGTGTGGTTGTAAAGCATGGTAATGCTGAAGTGCTAGCAAAAGCATTTCGCTCTATAGCAGGTATTCCGTTCACACTTTTAACCAGCATTCTGATTAAAGGACCAGCAGTAGAGACACAGTGCAGATTTTACTGAGCCCCTACCTGTCTTAGCCTTTAGGGATTTCGCGCTTACCAGTAGCAGCCGGTGGGATTTGAACCCTCAACCTTGTGTGCACAAAGCGACCGCGCTATCACTGAGCCATTCCAGAGCCCTAATGGTTCAACTTCACTTTGCCAATTGAATTCAACGATGTCGACCACTGCCGCGATTCAACCAAATGGATGACTTACCTTAAGTCACACAAATTTCGTGCGAGTTTTATTTCCGCGCAGGGCTGTTACGCGAAAATCTAATTTTCGCGCAGAAGTATAAAGCTCGACTTTTTCACGCATGCTTGTTTCAGAAAAGCAGACTGATTTATTGAAAAAACAGCCTACAAATAGGTACTTATGTGCGATTGTGAAGATTAATAGTGAGAAAATATGATATGAAGATGTTGTAAGAGAAAAATATCAGTTCTGTAATTTTTTTTTATAAACTCTTCGCGCAATTTAATTTTCACGCACTGGCCCATTAATGAAAATTTTTGCGCAAATCATATTTTAGGTATTTTCGTGCAATCAATTATTCATGCATCCGCTTGCAGCGAAAATTAGATATGCGCAAAATTTTGAGTGAATCAAGGTAAATGCAGATAAAAGTGTATACAGAAATTTAAGAAAAACTGATGGAGGTGATCCTAAAGTTAAGTCTGCACGTAATATTTTCCACCGAGAGAATCACCAAGAGCAAATGAAAGGCTAAAAATAAAGCACTATGACAAACTTTGGGTGTGAGAACCAGTGGTTTCAAAAGTAGGCGGCAGCCGGCTCAACAGGACTCCTACTTTCAAATATTCTAGTCTTTGTGCCGGCTACTTTTCCTAAATATGACTAAATAAGAAAGGAAACTATGGCAATATTAGTAGGTTGAGCCGCCTACTTTCATGCTGCAGTCTGCAACTTGAACAACTTTTGAAACCCCTGGAGAACCTTTTAGGTGTTGGCAAAATGTACTTTTCGCATCAGATCTAAGAATTCTAGCAAAGGGGGAGTTATCATTCTTGAGGGAACTATCCTTCTAGATGTCATGTACCCTTCAATAGAATTTTCTGTCTTTTCAGTAAATTGCCACATACTTTCTGGCGAGAAACTTAAGCATTTTGTAGTCATTTTTGAGACAGTAAAATCCACCGAAAGCACAACGCAGAAAGTTACAGAGCTTATTTCGTATGATGATTTTAATAAATCAACATTATATGAAATAAGCTCTGTAACTTATTGTTGCTCACAATAGGTTTTTTTTTTACTCAAGACGTTTTTTGTTCCTAAAATGAACACGCTCCTTGATCTAAATTTTCAGCATAGGAGAGATGAAATAAAAAAACAATTTTGGAGTTCATTCTCATGTTACCAGTTCACGGTTAATGGTTTAGAGGCAATTGCCTTGGCGGTTCAATGCTGAGACATTGAAAGCATTTCCCTCCTAGTTACAGGGCACACTTAAATGCTACGATGTGATCAAAAACTACTTCCCATCAGCTGTAACGTATGCTTAACTGTTGAAAGCTGTCATGATTCCAGCAAAGCACTTTGAGTGCTGCATATCATTAGGGGAATGAACAACAACTGCCTGGGTGCAAATTTTTGGAAAACTTATCAGCCTGTACTCTGTAAATTGGAACACCCATCCCTATGGTTACCTAAGTTGATACTTGTTTATAGCACGTACAAGGCAGAAAACCCTTTTCCACAGCCTCTCAACAGTAAGCAGAACCACCATTTAAAGAAGGAACAAGTTTCCGGTATGCAATTCGTCTCCTCTCATTTTTGGTATCATGCTATTTAGGTCAAGGGATTTCGTTTGCACATCCTTCAATGTTCATGGTGGGACTGGGAGTGCAATTTCCTCCACCAGATTCAGTTTTTGTAACTCAATTCATATAGAGTTTTCCCCCTCAAACGGTGTGGAAAAATGCTTGGATAAAACACTGCACATGTTCATGACTTTTTGCGTGATAGGGATATACCTTAAGGGAAGAAATTATTTCTGGAAGAAGTTTTTGCAGAATTTATTTTTGCGATTTTGACCTATTTTTGCAAAAACTTCTTCCGCAAAACCTGCTAGTAGTTGGCCAATCACAAAAATTTCTTCCGCAAATTTTAGTATCAAACAGTCCCTTTAAAGTAATAGAATCTTACTTTTTGTCATTCTTGACAGCTTTTGAAGTCCGACCAACACCTTCCTCTTCCATCACAAAAATTGATACAGAACACTCAATCGCAAAAATTTTGTCCGCAAGACACAGTTTTTTGTCAAGTTCTAATCGCAAAAATTTCTTCCGCAAAACTTTCTTCCTTTAACATATTTTATTTAGCTTTCACGTTGCTTGCTGTTCTGCTACGAAATTTTGGTAGGAGAATAGCAAGCAACTTGAACGCTCAAAAGAGCATGCAAACAATATTTTAGAGATATGAATATTTTCAAGGTTCTGCAAAATATCCAGCGATGCTTTTACGGAACTCACTCACGGTCAACAAAACAAGAAAACAACAAAATATCTGATAGCAACATAGAGAAGAAATGTCCTTTTTAATCCTACCTACATACCTACTTACCGCATTTAAGACAAACCCGGAAATTAAGCTTTCTACAGCATCTTCACATGAGACACATACCAATATATGTGTGGGGGCAAAGCAACATCACCTCAAACATAACTTCATGAATCCGTGAGTCCATCTGATACAAACAAATGTTATCTATTTAGTCTTCTCTTCCTGCAGATATAGAGAGCAGATGAAAAATTTGAATGCAAGTAGAACTTAACAGGAACAATGAAAAGCCGTGTGTCTGAAAAACATCAAGCAAAGCTTGGCTTGTGTTGCTTATCTATCTACTAAGACTTGACTCTCCTGCCATGAGTTCGTGTCATTACATGTCCTGTGAGAGGCAAACAAATGGAACTTTAATAATGCTTACCAACCCACATCATGGTCATCTTATCAGCCTACAAGTTCAATGCAGCAAACCCACACCAGGACTATGACCCTTTTCCAAAGATCTATGCAATGAATAGTTGTATCATATGGATGAAACAAGCGCGAGGTTCAAACCAGAATTTACATATCTTCATAACGAAAATTTTATATCTTAACCCTACAAGGGCCGGGATGTTTGGACATTAAACAAGCCGGGGGGGACCTGGTAGGCCCGCCCCCCGTAAAATCCACAAAACTTAACCAATTACCTTGAAACTTGGTAGGATGCTAGACCACATCAATATGCATTAAATTAGTATGCAAAACATTTCACAGGTGGCGTCATTGTTATGACGTCATCATTTTTTCCA
>JAOBRC010512120.1:0-11494 GCA_027575255.1 Scolionema suvaense | reverse complement strand
GCAAAAATAGACTAAGGAATACAATTTCGAGTCTTGGGGGAAATCCGCTAAGCTAACTTACTTTCTTTGCATCCAAAAATGCATCCAAAAATGTAAACAACCACAAAAATGAATTCAAAGAAATTTGTCCACTACGACACTGCAACAATAAATTCCTCAAAAATTTCATAAAATTCCGAAGAAGTATACGCTCTTTGTCAATTGCCTTTGAACTGAGATCGAGAGCTATTTTTGTAATATGTCAAGCAAACTAAAGAATTGCTTGTGAGAAGCATACCAAAATATCATCGACAAAGTTTTGGAAAATGTTGTGTATATAGACCACGAAAATTAATTCCCTCAAAATGTCTGAAAAATTTAACCACGAATATTGATTTGCACGAATGCTGAAATAATGCAAGTAACAAGCTTTTTCTTGCAAAGGTTCTGCCCTGCAAACAAAGGTTCGCTACCATATGAGTTGTACAGTATAAACAATCAAAATTACACAAGAAGCATCAGCTTGAGTGTAAATATCGTACTCATGCTGCAAACAGCCAACACAGCTCATCGTTTGACCAATTTGGTTAAGTGTTCAGCCTTCAGTTTTGAAAGACAGTAATAATTGCTCTGTTGTTTTTTACAGAGCTTGACAAGATTTGTCTCGCGCCTCCAATAAAAAGCACATTGGCTCAAGGAAGTTAAAATATTTTAACTTCCTTGATTGGCTGAAACAACCACGTGCAAAAACATAATGAAAGTCCTGGGCCAATGAAATTTATTTTCAATTTGATTAGAATTTGATTTCAATTCAATTTCATTTCACCACAATATAATTTCAAAACGGTTTAGTTTTTAAAATAGTTTTGTATTTATTTGTTGCTGTTTTTTTCATTCTGTGTAACAAGTACATCAAAATAATTGCTTTTGGCAGTCCAGGGCAACCATATAATAAACCATACTTCTAAACTTGGAACATAGGAATTGAAGAGTGAACAGGAGGCTTGATTTTGCAGCTTGTTGGTAGGTAGCAGCAAAGTCAAATTTTGTATCTGATCATGTCAATAAAATTCGACCAGAATGAACTCTCGTGCTTTAATTTATACATCATCTACACCTCCCGAAGTAAAAACTCTGAGGGCAAATTCATGGTCATAGCTAACTCTATTTAAAACTTGATTGCTGCGAAAGTTTCCTAAAGTAAGGCCAAAACAGAAGAAAATCATATTGGAATTACAACTAAATTGGCCGACTTTTGTGTCTTTTACTCGATCTTTAATGCTACAGATGGCGTGAGAATCTGACATTTGTATGTAGATCATAATTTAAAACAGTTTTCCGTGTATTTAACAGTCTATTTATAAAGGCTTGGAGCTATCGCCGTCTGTCATTCCAAATAAGAACACAGTGACGGCAGACTATGCCTGCAATCAATATGTTCCACCTCAACTTTTCAAAGTTCTCACAAAGTAACTCCATAGTGAGTAATTCTTTTCACAATAAAAAGACATGTGCTGTAAGCAAATGTAGAGGTTTTACAAGGCATGGCAGACAGTACCAGAAACATGCTGTGACAGGCAAGATATGGGCAAAATCAAAACAAAACACCGTGTCCCTGAAGGAAAATTGAGAGCAATTGGAAGCATCAATTTTATCTCTGCTCACAAGAAAAACAAACTTAATACATGCAAGACCCATGACTCTGTCTGCACTTTGTTTCCAAAGTACTCATATTCTACAGGGTTGTCTCATTCATTTCATCATAAAGCTAAGCAATATGTTGAGGATGTATGAAAGAAAATAACATAAGTGTTACTAAAGAAAAAGCAATGCTCAGCAATGGACCCCAATGACATCATGAAGAGTTGGAAAAATCAAGATGGTAGCAGCTAGACTTTGAGAAAGTATATCTCCAGAACTAAGCAAGGTTTCGTTAAAATGATGATGGGAAATCTCTTGTTTTGTTGTGCTCTAACATCTCTCGGGATAAGTCAGGAGCAAGTTCACGGGGGCTTACATTAGGCCTAACAGGTTCATTTTGACAAAAAAATACGAGTCAACAAAACAGTACCACAAAATGACAAAAGTTTCCAATACAGGTTTTTTATAAGAAACCAAGCACCTGTGGTGGTAGTAAAATTTCTTAAAATTTTTGAGATTTTACTAGGAACAGTTTCTTATTGGCTTTATTAAATATGACAAGTTTCAGCGAAATATAATCGACAAAGAAAGTTCGAATAACTATTCGTTACATCTTGTATCAAGTACATAACAACTTCTGTAATAGTGCGTCCTATGTAGCTAATACGCTCAGAGTTAGAGAATTTGTGCATATATTAACTGGGTAGGGAAACAAACAATAACATTCCTTGTTTGTAAAATTCAGGAATTTCTTAATTTTGTTCTTGCTTTTCTGTTTAGTAGTCAAAGTTTCTTAATTTTTGTAAGGCTGTATATACTAGTCAGTTTCTTAGTTATAAACGGGTTTCTTATAAAAAAAAACGTGTAAACTTTGTAGAATGTTCAAGCAGCCCAAAATGCTGCGAGGCACACACAAAAAAAGATGACGAGAAAGATCTATTACAGGGGAAGGAAACGGGACGATTTTGTCTTTTTTTAAATGCACACACAGCACCGTTTTTATGAAAGCAGAATATCACTAATGACTCAAAGGGTATTGATCCTCCGTCTTGAACCTCTGCACAACATAGATCTCCTTTCAGACTTTCAATTGATACCCAAACTGTTTTAATAGCTGCTCTGGTTCGCTAGTTTTAGTTCATACTCCACACTTCAAATCTCATCACTGCTCAGTTCGCAACCAGCCGACAGCTGGCAACCCGTGGCTGTTTCATTCTGCAAAGTAGTCAAAATGGCAGCACCAAAATGAGGTTGATCTGGCTTCGATGAGACATCGATCCTTTGAGTTACGACCACCTCGATGATTAGCTGTCACTTTAAGCACTCACGACAACCTCGATCAATAGATGTGACACATTGAGTAGCCACCGTGTCTGTTATTAGACGCTTCTGAGGGTAGCTATTGTGTCCATGATTTGTTACTATCGCTTCGATGAATAACTGCGGCTTTGGTGACTCGAATTTTGACCCGAATCCCCCCTGATACAGACACTGCCAGTGCAGGGAGATCAGCCAATCGATATCCTGCTTATGGATAGGCAGCTATTGCAGATTTTAATACCATGTCTGACACAACATGAATTCAACAACAGTGCGTACCTGCTGTGCATGCTCCTATTGTATAGGAGTAATTATTTTGAGCTCACAGATCAGTTAGCTGCATGTACTGCAATTGCATGGCTGCATGATTTTGAATAGGACTCACAATGCTGATTACGTAATGCACTGTGAGACACTGTAGGGAAGAGACTAATTTAGAAGGTCAATATCTCCACAATGACACAAGGTACGGTACTGATATTTTGGTATAGGAATCTCCTATACCACCTTAAAGGTTCTCAGCATCAAACATTTGCCATAACGGTAAATTTGATCTTTACCTCTTAACAGACATTAGATCAGAAATAGTCGCTTTTAACCTATAAATAGTCCACAAAATTATCAAGTCAACTCTCCCTTTACCCAAATGAGCGCAATATCGAGTGAAGCGACTAGTATTTATGCCTGTTACAAGCTTTTCGTTCTGCTGGAATATGATTGACAGGTAGGCATTCGCTGTTATCAATAGCTCCAGGAGTCGCATATTTCTCTTCATGAAGCCAATTCAGCAAATTATTTGCAATGATTATCTGTGCTATCTGCCATAAAATGTTTTGCGTTGAAACATTTACTTCCCTGCGACTATTATTTTATGCACACTCTCATCCTGAAGGTAACAATAGGAAATCATCAAGCGTTGATGAGACTAGGGCATCTAAAGAACAGAGTGCGAGATTTTGTCGCAACGAAGAATATCTACCTGCTCTACAGAGAAATATAGCGGCCATGTGTCGAAATACTAGTCCCTTCGTGGGTTTATCAGTTATACTGCCGTTGTGTATCAAATGAGAGTTGCTGCGTGGTGAATTTGTTGGAGTTGAAGGGACTACACTAATCTAAACAGACATCTGCTATGTCTATCAAATAATTTTAGATTTACTGGTGTGCAATATGGTATTTTTTTCACTATTTAACTATTTTTCAGATGACCCCTTTAACTGTTAGTTGTAGCACCTTAAAATTGCTTTCTCAATTAGAAATTTGTTGCTTTCATTTGCTGCTGGCTGATACCAATTTTGATGGAAAATTATTTTTACCATTTTAGGCCCAAGAAAAACCTGACAATGTCTTTGACCTGTCCGACTGCGGCATGTATTCTGTAAGTGTTTCTGTAGCCTATTCATATATATGTGAACTGACTAAAACCTAATTTATATATCCGTTTCATCATGTACTATTGCGCTATTGTGCTGAGATAACTCCACATATTGGAAGTAAACCAGTTCGACGCCTGAGAGGGACCATTTTATATCAAGAAACTATCATCGACCTCTCTGGAAATTGACCCCCATATGATTGGTTTCCATCCGCAGAAATTTAAAATATGACAACTCCCCCCGCCCTCCTTAAATGAAAACTCCGACCCAAAACTAAGTGACCCTAGGTCGAATAAAACAGCGATTCTATGACCAATGCTGAGATCTATCTCCTATAACAGACACTGGTCTGAATGAAATCTGAGAGGCTATCATTTCACTCTCGGCAGCCATTACCTGCTTCTTCTCACTCTTTCCCGCCACAATTCAAACTGCCATCATGGACGTGCATGAGAATTTCAATGCATCTTTTGTGCTTGATATCAATAGATTACCTGTTGTCATGGAAGTGCGTGAACCGCATACCGGCAATCTCAGCTGCTCATCATACAGCTAAGTGCACAGTAGCCGGTTGGCGTCTAGTCGGGCTTCTTGTGATATATTTGTAAAAAGTTATTTCTCGTAACACGGACAAGAGAATTAAGTTTGGAGTTGATAGTTAGAATTTGAATGACCATGTTTATCAGCTGAGCGCAGCTTGTTTTGGGGTCGGAGTTTTCCTTTAAGTTCATGATTTCCAAAGCTTGCTCACTATACCAAACCAAATCTATTTACAAATCAGTGGTAATATATGCAAAATGTTGCAAAATATGCCAACTTTATATCAAATGGGAAAGTTGCTTGAATCATCCTTGTAAAAAGTATATATTTTTCGCGCAAAGATTGTAAAGCATAGGAACTACTGAGTGTCTGAAGCGATTCAAGTCAAAGCTGCTTGAAGCTAGGTTTTGGAAATGGATGTTGGGAAAGGCATTCAAACAACAAATGTCATCTGTATAGCATCAATGGAGGGAACAATCATTGACACCAGTCTTATCACTGAGTAAAAAGCCACACAAGCGGCATTTCACTCCCCTCGAGAGCTCCGGAAGAGCGGTGGTGAGTGATTGTAGCAGTCAATAAAAGTTCTCTTTCACCTCGTAAGGTTTCAACCAGGGATCCGTGCATAACCTTTGTGACATGTGTTAACACACCACAGATATGTTTCTGAAGTTGTAGACTAGGTTAGTCCATTTTCTTGATTCACTGTTCCCAGACTGACTGGGATTTACGCCCGGAAAGAAAATAACACTCAACCCTGCGTTTGCTATGTGAGTGTGTGTGAGCTACAGGCGATCATTGGTGTTCTGGGAAGTAGTACAAAACAACTTTTCTAGTCTACTAAAGTTGCAGAAGTAGCAAATGCTACAAATCGAACAGCGGAATGATAAATGGAACAAAACACTCGAATGATGAATGGAAAAAACACCCGAATGATGAATGGAACAAAACACCCGAATGATAAGTGAAAGAAAACACTCGCTTCAGTTTCAATAGTGTCACACATCACTATCGAATGTCGAATTAAGGCAATCGTAGTCTGACGGCTTAGTTATGTTATGCTCTAGTAGAGCTTCCTCTGCTGGATCAAGTTATATAAAATTAGCACCAGAAAGCCCCTTAACAGAAGAATCAACTGAAATGCCTCTGTACGAAACAGCTCAGACAATGTTCAATGTGAGCAACATGCAAGTGATTTGAATTCCCCGCCATCATTCAGATGTACGTATAATAGTGGCAGCTACATGTAGGTCAATTGTCTTTGTTCATGTGAATTGTTTGCAGCTGCATAGTCTGACTATGGCAGCCGTGTGCGGGAAATTTGAATTGATATGTTTTTTGATTTACGTACTTCATTTAGTTGCTAAACTGGTCGAACAGAACAATTTATATCGTTTTGGTTTCGGCCATGCATTTGAACTGGTAGACCAAAAGGGAAGAAATCATGGCGGTAGCCTGCTCACAGCCTCACTCAATTCAAGTTCTCTCAGAGTCTGCTCACTTTGGCGCGAATCTCGGTTTTCCAAATTAACAAACTTTGTTAATTATTTGCAGTTTGTGTCAGATGTTCCTATAGCAACCTAATGATTAACATCAGTTTGTATTGAATCAGTGTATAAAGTCATGCATAATAGATTAGTTGAAGTTACTGGTGGCATTAATGTGTTCATTATTGCATGATTACCAAATGCAGAAATACTACGAAAGGTAACAGACCAAGCAAGCAAGTGAAGCACAGTGTACTTGGTGTGGCACAGGCTAGCATGGCAGCTGAGAGCAGAAAACGTTTAATGATCAGAAACTTTATACCAATTGTTTTCGAAAAGAAAAATTAAAGATAATATTGGTATCATTGATGATTATTCATCTGCAGAGTGCCAGTGTCATAAAAAGTGAAGCTAGTCTGGCAACTCTCGAAATTCGCATTTGATGTTTTTGTTCTCAGCAGGTAACCAGCTGAACGAGATGCGCAGAGCTCATTTATTATGCACGAGGAAGAGTTTCTTATATTTGAAGGCGAACTCAGTAACGTCTTGGCGGGAAAGCCATTATATCTCCTCGTCTTAGCAACGTATATATAGCTTTAACTGTGTTTACCTTAAGTTCAGCCTTTGGTCAATCTGATCAACAATATCAAGCTCGCCTATTTCGCCTACAAAAAACCTACTGCCTCATGTACATTCTAAAAGGGCGAAAGCATAGTGATAAGAAGCGAAGTTTTATTTGACTATGGTGAAAGTTACTTCTTCGATATATTTTTTTTTCGATATGCTCCTAAGCTCGTCTACTTTAACCAATGAAGCGTCTTCACGTACATACAGATTTTTGAGCGTGCAATTTTTGTGTTTGATCTTGTATAGCATGACATGAATAGAAAAATGAGACAAATTTTATTCCTTACAGCAAAGTACGATCAACGATCTTATCGTCAGTACGATAGAGATAGAATTAACTGTTACTTTTTAATCACTCTAGGACTCCATCGAATTTCTTAAAATGAACGCTTGACTTAAGCAGCGCTTTTTTTTGTAGACTCAAGTTTCAAAGAGGTGATTTTGAGTTTGTCTATTATGAATATTTTTTTAGTTTTTGTTCTCTTGTTTTGTTATAGTTTCTTCTGAACTGATGAAGCAAAAGTTGCGAAAAAAATCAGTAAAGTGGATTAAAGTGGAGCATTGCATCTTCTGTTTTGTTTTTTGTAGTGCTAGGAAGGCTTGATTCTATTTTAAACCTTCCAGGTTTACAAAACAATGCCTACATCTAAATTTCATGAACAAAAGTACATTTTATGCCAGCTTATCCGACTAAAGCTAGTTCAATAAAAATTTAAAAACTTTTCTAGTGTACGTTCCTGATGTGCATTGAACTATACAATTTATTTTCAACAAAAGAAAAAAACTCAATGATAGTTGTAGATCAAGGAGAGTTTTTAGAGGGCATCAGGAATCTAAAGTGGTCAATCTGGTATAGGGGGAGGTTTTGTAGTGCATCGCGTTTTTGGTATTCTTTGGATCAGAAAGAGTATAAGTTAAAGACGTCAACACGTTATGGCTGCAACAATTGTCCCTATGTGCACACTTTCTGCTTATAATATGATATTAGTAGAACAGCTTCATACAAACGTGAGCCTCCTTGCACAAAAGAACAACCTCAGTAGCAATGTACAAATATCTTTGAAGCTAAGATTTTGTGCGGATGAAGCCTATGGCCTGTATTAATAATTTTTGATAAATTAGTGTTCATAGCAAGCTTGATAGCATTTCTATGCCAAAGTAGTTGCACTCTCAATTTGACAACAATTCCATGTCAAAGATAGTTGCACTTCGAACCAGTCCTCTCTAGAAACATAGGAACAAATTATTTATTCGAAAAAACTCTTGCGAGGTCAAAATTCGCGAAATTTTTTTGATAAACTTTCGAGAATCGGTAAATCACAATAGAATTCTCAAGAGGAACTTTTGTGAAAAGAAAACATTTTACGATTTCAACAGGTCCTGAACCAACGAAAATGAACATTGGACTGAGCAAGGAGGCATAAAGGAATGTTTTATACTTCCTCGGACTGAGTAAACTTTTGCACAACCGTGGGGAAAAATTTGCTAGACAAACTTTATCGTATGAACGTTTGTAACAATTTTTCCCAGATAAAGTTTTGCAAAATAGGCCCAATACGGGAAATTCGAGAAAGTTTCTCTCGCAAAAGTTGCTCCAAATAAAGTTAGAAAAATGTAGCCAGAAAATCAGAAAAAAAAAAATATCAGCAACGGGTTAAAGTTCAGCTTTGCAACTTTTTAATAAAAATGGAGTGAAAGTTGGTGAAAAGTATAGCAATGTCAAACACTTTTTTCATTTGTAAGCATGATATGAAGTGAATGGCTTCTGGTCGAACCGATTTTTGATGAGACAGTGCTCTATGGTATGTAAAAAAAGTGTGCAAGCTGTAAAGAAACTCATCAACAAAATGCACAAGGTAACAACCTTATTGCAAAGAGATTTTGTATATTTTCTTGGAAAAAATTCAAAAACCGAAGGAACGCTTGCAAGGGACAAAAAGATGAGAAAACTTGAAAAAGTACCAGCATTAGTATTTTAAAGCCTTTTTATGCTATGCTTAAATCAGTGTCAATGTCAACTCATGTTTAGGGTGATGTAAAAAGGTGAAGCAAAGGTGAAAACTCAGTAGGTAAAAAAAAAGGGAATGGAAACACGAGCCTTAGGTTAAAATTCCTAACTGACCAAATATTTTACAACTGGAGTCTTTCCGAGACAATGGCAAAAGAAATAGGGCAAGGGATCGCTCGCCTCTCATTGATAAGACTGTTGACACAGAATATTTTATGTGTGAATTTTTGCTTCCACTATTGTTCTTTTGCTTTGTTGTTGTATAATCCAAAGACAATTGGAGAAAATGTACTTAGTGTGGTGCACACCTTCATGAACAAGGTTTCCTCAGTTAGCACCCACAGTACAGTATTTCCAGCCCTCCCCATCAAATAGCCTACATACACCCCCCCTGCCCACCAGGCGCTCCCTCATGATTTTCCCATTTTTCCTTTATTTAGCACTAGTTTTTTGTAATTACAAGATGTCTGTGGAGAAAAGTCATTTATATTTGCATTTAGATTATCTCGCTTTTCTGTGTTGTTTCTTCATTTGTAACTCATGTTTACCAAATCAGCACTTTCGTTGCAAAACAGGGGTGATTTGTTTTGCATGGGCTTCGCTGTATTTTGGATGATCCTGCAGGGCGCCCCCATCAAAATGGCCGTCCCCTCTCCCGTTCAAGGGGACACTGTCCCCCCGTGTGTTGATGGTCTACGGGAAACCCCTTTCGCTGATCAGCAGTTCCACCCAGTCAATTTGAATATGTACATTATATAAGTTATCAAGGACTGTTGATTTAGATCAAATCATGGTCAGCAGAGTAACAACAAACATAACCATCTCTCGAAAATCGAAGCATCCAAAGCAAAACGTTTAGTAATTAAAGTGTTTATATGAACGTAAATAAGATTCATATGTGTGATGCATGAAGTTAATTGTTTTTACCTTATCTGTTGTGGAGATGCAAATACTTCTGATTCACACTTTAGATACCTGAAGGAGTTTTTGCCAAGTGTAAAGTTCTCCACAAAGAGGTACGTTTCTTAATATTCCCTTTTTGTTTAGTCACAGCCTTAGAATAGGTAGTTTCACCTAGAAAAAAGTTTTTTGCATCATCATTTCGAGATGTGATTTTACTTGGGGAGGTCTTCATAGTGAAGGTGAACAAATATTTCTACAGGACATCTCAACATTTAAATCTCATTAGGTGGCAGTGTTATGAAATCGTAACATGCATCAGTTTACTTAACCTTGCTTTTGCTTGTGTGACGCCTGAAGTTTAGAAACTGTGCTGGTAAAGATCTATGTCCCAGAGTGCTTAGCAGTGTATGCAACTAACACCAAACATCTGCACCACTGGATGCCGCCGGTGAGAGTCCAAGCGAAGCTTATCTGTTTTCATTTTTGTTCTGCGTTTTTAATTATTTTCCAAGGCCGCTTGATTTCTTACAGCAGAGATGAAAGATATTTGTTCTGAATCCAATTATATATATTGCTCTGTTGAGAATTGTGGTCATAGTTTTTTGTTCAATGAATTCGTTTGGTTTGGAGTTAGAAGTTGTAGAGGTGCAGGCCTTATGTAAAAACAGCAAGAATGCATAGGCTGAACCAGAGGAATTGATCCTGTTCAAGAAACGTTGCAATATAATGGTTTTGAGTAAGAGTTATCATTGATTGATATCTGCTTGATTGTGTTGAGCACTGATCACACAGCAATTAAGTTGAGGGGGCAAGGGGGGACTTTTTTAACAAATTCAATTTGATGGGTTGAGGTTACATTATATTTTAGCAACTTTTATTAATGAAAAGCAGAACAACATCCATGGTCAGCAAGTTAGTTATTTTTGGAAGTAGTGGATTATTTCTGTATGCACTCTAAACTATTTTTAATGATATTTTTGATGAGTTCACTTTTGCTGCTGTAGTGATTGCTTCATTATGCATATCATCTGTTTTTTCTTTGCGAGCGGAAATGTGGAAATTGTTGACCTTCGAATTCTGCTGTTTCTCCCTCAGGCGCTACTGTTGCAGCAGAACTTCTTGCATGACTTGAAAAGTGGAGGGGATCTGAATGACCTATCCCACCTGAAGGTTAGTATTCATTACTGTGAACAGCCTTTCTGGATTTTTTATTAGAACTAAATGTTTATTGCAGTCAATGTGCTGCTAATCCTAAAATAGATCTTAGTGACCATATGATGGAATTAACAGTCACACACTGAACAGGGCCTTCTCTAGAATTTCAGAGCAGGGCCCAGAATTGGTCAACAAGGGCACTTTTTTATCAAATTTCCTTCCAAAATCTGTGATTTTTAGGCAAACATCAGTCATAAAGGGCACTTTTTGCCAAGATTTAAGAAGGGCAGCGTCCGATATTCGAACCCTTTTTTTGTTCTAGAATAGGGCATGCTGAAATATGTATCTATAAAGATGATGGCTGTTCAAGGAGACCATCTCCAAGTCACTATAGCTCTCAATTTTGGATGGTCGCCGTATGCCTAAATATATGAGAGGCACTGATGTCTATGAGAACT
>JAOBRC010512009.1:0-11494 GCA_027575255.1 Scolionema suvaense | reverse complement strand
TCATTTTTTTTCATTTTTTTTGAAAAAATGCTGTCATTTTTTTTCATTTGTTTTGTGGAGAGAGAGTTGACACCCTGGAGTAGGGTGGATGGGTGGATTTGATGGGACTTATTGGAGAAATTTTGCAATATTTCCTGTTCTGTTTGTTGCTTGTGTGGAACAACTGATGGCACCTGAATGATCCATGTGTCATACCTGGAATCTTGATTATGTTCATCATGAGTGGTCCCATTTTAGCAGATGATCTCGGGGTATTTAATGTTTGCCTCCCGGCATCCCCTTAGCATAACAACATGAATGCGGGTGGAGTACAGTTGCATCTATGGTGTCCTTGCTTCGTATGCCCACTGTTGAGTCATGTTTTGAATTTTGGTGTAAAATGTAAACAAACTTATCTCGGAATTGTTATTTCCATTTGAGTATGTCGGAACGGTCGAATGTGTTGCGACCAGGCGGGAATCTCCAATTCAGAGCATGGCATTGATATAGGAAGACTACCTTCTTACGCCAAATTAAGCCGCGTATCTAATGTCGCCGCATTAAAGGAGTTCACCACTTAAAAACAACATTCAACAGTATGAAAGACAATTAAAAGGTATACTGATTGTCCTTTGTTTGAGAGGCCAAACTGCAGCGGTTCTTGCTAAAAGCTTAATCAAAGTTCTATACATGCCTATTGCTCAAAACCTGGTAGCTATGACGTCATGCCTGAAAATCTCTAAGGAGTGTGGTTTCCTTAGCAACTGAAAACTTCAGCAAATATTTTGAGTGTAGAATGGAACATATTGCCCCTCCGTGGTAAATAAACAAAAATCAGCTCCTCAACAGTGCCTTTTCTTTTAGTAATCCATACAGGAAAATGAATTAATTTTCAGCTTTCATGTATGACATCATGCATGATTAACTACATGCTGCATCTCCTACAACTTTGAAGCATTATATCTCAAGAACGACATGGGCTTTTGAAGTGGAATAAAGACCATTTTTTGCAGTTTTTCAAGGTCTACATGTATGTCTTCATCCACTTTTACGTGGTGAACTCCTTTAAATTAAGCCGCGCTGTAATTAAGCCGCTCTTTGACAAAATTAGGGGTTTGTGAGGTTTAAATTAAGCCGCAGGAGTCACTTAATACTGACGAAAAAGTTAGAACAGATTGACTTTTACAACTATCCTGATGAAAACAAGGATATTTTAGAGGAACTTAGTGCCAAGGTAGAAAGTGATGATGATGAAAGTGAACAGTGATATAGTGTATTGAATAAAATCATCCAGCAATTGAGTTTTTCTATAACTTGCCTGGTCTTAAAACAAGCCGCGTTCTATAGGGGCACCATTAATTAAGATGTGTTTTTATTAAGCGGCATTTTTGAAGGTGTGGCATAATTAAGTACACGGCTTATAATTTGGCGTAAATAGGTAGATCAGATTTGCACATAAATTTACACAGCAAGCCTTAAATACCTTGTCTAAATGTTCACACTCTTTTTTTTTAAGTTTCATTTTTAACATGATTTAATGGTTCATGTCACCCTTATTTCGGTGATGTTGCCATAATTCGATGAAATAAGCATACAGTTGTGACAAGCACCCCTGATCAGTTTCGAAATGTCATAATCAGCGTCACAGTTCCCCTTTTGGCTTGTAGAAGCCATGCCCTTGGGCTGAATTAACTGCCTAAGGCGAGAATCTACCTCAGATGAATTCCCCATAAAGTTATGTCATACACTGTGAATTTTAAATCCGGCAATAATAATATTGAAGTACCACAGTTACAAACAGTAGCCAACCACCCGGTGTTCGAGAGGCATTACACCAAACATGATTGTCTTGTGGCACACATTAAATGGCTTGAGATTATAGATATTTCTTGATGTGTGCAATCCTTTTAAAGCTTTTGATTGGAGACTTTCACACAGTACAATGGCATACTGGTGACTGAGAAAACTCATGAAAAAAGCGGCTTTGTTTGGAGAGGCAGGAAAAAGGGAGAACAGAATTATTGTGTTTGTGTGTATGTGTATAGGCTTGGCACAAATATCGAAGAAGGGTATGCAAGTACTGTTTCTTTTTGTTTGGTTGAAGTATGATCGATTCCAGACACCATCTCCAGATACATCGTCATTTGATCCAAGCGTAGTTACTTAAACCTTTTTGATGTTGATGTCAAGAAGAGGCAAACATCCATCCATTTCTGAAACAAACATCCATTTCTGAATTGCTTGTTTAATTTGATGCAATGCAGGCAATCCTAGGAAATGCTGTGATACAAAAGATTAATTTTGAAGTTCAACGGCAAATTATTGCTCAGTTGTAAGCATGGTGGCATGGTAGAGTTTAAACTTAAAAAATTCAATAGTCAGAAGGGGTTGGAATTGAGATTGCCAGGAAGAGTCAAGATGCAGTATTTTTTCCACATTCTCTCATGAAACTTTTGCATGTCTCCTAAGTTAATGTCAGCACGTTGAAGATGAAACTTTGTTATTTCACTTTTCTGGAGGTTGTTAACCATAGGTCATGTCATTTAGGGTGGAGAGGATGATCGTTGGAACTATATTGACTGTTGTCAAAACCAGGTTTGGTTCATTCACTTTTCAGAACTCTGTGACCCTTCCCAGTTATTATAGGATGATCCTTTTCACAAATAAAAACATGATGCTTAGAGGAGATCATTCTGAAACCATTGCCCATGATAAACGGAAAATAAAATGCACTAAACTAACTACTGATCTATACAAAAGGTTATTTCAAACACACAGTTCAAGCCAAATGATGGACGTATGTGTTTCAGATAGATTTCTCCCAATGAATACGCAGTTAAGTCCTTGGTGTGTTTAATATGTCTTCCCTCCTATTAAAATTTTCCTATCCCCCCTCTTTTTGCGTCATTTTCTGGCTCAATGAAAAATTCTCGTTTTCCGTTGTATCCCCCCCTTCCCCCCTCTTTTAGCCTTCCTTCCTTTTTACACCAAAAAGTCCTACCCCCTCCCCTTCAGACATTTTCTAAAATTCCAGCCCCCCCTCCCCTCCTTAAGAAAGTAGGGGGGGTCACTCTATGAAGCCCTCCTTACCTCTCTTTGGTAATCTGTTTCAGCTCTATTTACAATTTGAAATGAATCACTGTTCATAGCAATCACCATCTTCATGATATTTGTAAATCTATTGATCTTCTTTTAAAATTTTAGGTTCCTCAATTGTTCAGCAAGTTTGAGACGAATATCCGATACAGTATTGCCAGGATCAGAGCCGTGAAATTACTTTTGCTGATTCTGAGCTTGACTCATATCTGTGCCTGTGTCTGGTTTCTCATGGCTTGTCTTGGTCCTGCGTAAGTATTCACAAGTTTACATAGTTATTTTGCTCTGTAGTTATATTTCTTGTTCTGTTTACCCCTTTCTGTATGCGCGTTTTTTCATTGAATGTTTGCACTTCTCAGGCTTCTTCCCCGCCCTGAATCCTCCAATTCTTGAATTGATCAGGAGTACAAACTACTTTAGTTTACCCTGCTATCATGACTTATGGATGGATCTATAGAAAGAATTGTGCTGGCAGTTCTGTTGTGATTGCATGCTTAATAATAAAACCCTAACATAATGTGTAATACCAGAATTTTTGATTTGCTGCTCCCAGGTTTGAGAATGCCAATTTGTGATTTGCTTCCCTTTTTACACAGTGTCAGAAGTTGTTTTACAAGCTTGCATTAGCAATATGCTGGATAGTGTTTCATTCCCATTTTTATTAGCTGAAAATATCAGGTTCGAAAATCCTTCGTTGTCGAACACTTGTCGATATTATATTAATGGCAACATCCTTCAAAATGTTTGATTTTGATTTGAAGCTTTGCCCAGATTCAAAGCTAATAAAGGCCATAAGATTGTGAGTAGGTAGTAATGTATATGGCCAACTGTTATCTCAAAAAACCTGGATGGGCCGCACAGTATAGGCGGTGTATCTTGACATAAAAAACGATTTAGGTGTATATTATATCGTCATATCGTCAACTAAATAAAAACAATGATATTTGGTATGGTTTAGTGTGCCCTGTGTCTGATGAATGGTTACCTGTAAAATGTGTGCTGGAGAATAACATAAGCTTTGAATTGTGACTTCATCATTTTTGTTGATCTCTTTGTCTTTGGGTTTAGGGTCATACTAACTGCATTGAACAATCCATGTACTGCTTCACCAGAAGCATACAATGTCTCTGCATTGGTCATTTAGAAGATTCCATTCATAATACTACTATTTTTTGCTCAGTTTTTGTAAAATACTTTGATTCGAGGTTTTATGTCATTGACTTACATTTTGATTGAAATGTGATTCATTTTAGATATTTTGACAAACCACAATCATTTTTTTTTTCATCCTTTTTCTGAATTGTTGATTCCAGCGGTTCACAATCATTTTGTGTTTATTCTTTTGGCTCCAGTGGTTTAGTTTAACCTCTCCTGTGCAAGTTACTCACCTGTATATTGCATAGACAAATGCTGTAGCGAATATGAGTATCATTGCCTTCTTATAATACTTGTCTTATAGATGTGTATCTAGCTCTTGGGCAAACAAAGCTGGCATCACAAATCAAACTTCAGAGATTGAAATCTACATCATGACTTTATACTGGGCAGCAGCAACAATGACATCAACTGGGTATGGAGACATCGTGGCACATACATCGCAAGGGGAAGTGATTGTGCTCTTTGTCCTCATTATCGGGCTGATGCTCTACGGGTACTGTCTTAGTAGCATTGCTGCTACCCTGGCTAACAAACTTGCCCCAAAGTAAGATGTCTTTTCCTCCTACCATGTATTATGATTGCTGCTTCTCTTGTTTTGTATCTGCACCTTAGGGAATGATTCTACGGACATGGAATTTTGTGTATGCAAGCATTTTACAACGGTAGTGATGAAGGTTCAATTCTTCAACTAACGTAATTATAGTTTCCCTGATTCGCAATGTCAATCTGTGCTTGTTAAGTTTTATATTCACTAGTTGGGTCCTCTTTCTATTTTCAGAGTGGAGTTCTTGGAGCGTATCAATGGTGTCAAGTCATTTATGCTTGAGCAGAATTTATCAAGTGAATTAGTTGAAAGAGTGGAGAGACATCTGGGACTTGTTTGGAGGACACACAAGTGAGATATAATTGATCTTTTGTTTTTGCGCATTGTTAATATTACAGTAATGTTGACATGAAAAACACTCAGTGGTAGCGCGGCCGTCTTGTGCACACAAGGTCGAGGGTTTGAATCCCATCGTCTGCAACTGGTAAGCGCGAAATCCCTAAAGGCTAAGACAGGTAGTGGCTCAGTAAAACCTATAGCACTGAGTGATAGTGAAGCGATGAACAGAGCACGAATCTACAATTACAATAATGCACTGATTAATAGGTCCCTTCTTTTAAATGCCCTGGCGAATAGACGCTCCCTAACCCCAGGTGATTAACCTAAGCCAATAAAGCATAAGGCTTTGCCAATACATTCCTTCGGCGAGCCATGTCTCGCGCACATTCAAAACAATAGCTTACATGAAATGCTACCATATATGTTTCAACATCGAGCTGCTTGGATAAGAGAACAATAGATTGTGCAGTCAAGCGTGATGCTATCTGTGCGAGACATGGAACTAGGCCGCACACCACACGATGTCTGTTTTCGGTCTTATTCGTTATATTGCCTAAGCATTACAGTGCTGTGTTGTTGTGAACCCTAGTCCTCTTTACAATGCTAATTTGATTATAAAGAAGATGGTTTTTTTGCAACTTCACGAAATAATCATAGTAACATAACTTCTTAAAAATTTGAACTGCATGTCCTTTTCACGTGAACCCTTCTTCTTGTTCTTTCTTTTCTTAGTTCTTCCGGAAGTATATTCAATGGATGGATGCTACATTAATATTTTTTTGCTCGATGTATTTGGTTTGTTTTGACAAGGAATATTGATTGTTATATGTATAGAGCTCCGTGCATGTTCCCTTTTGAACAGAATATTCTGCTTTTAGACCGCTAATATTAGAGATGATGTAATGAGAACTGTCTTGAGTACTCAATGCATTAGAATTATGGATTCAGGTAATACAGGCTTCTGGGGTAAAATATATAACAGAGTTTTTAATGGAGATGGTTGTCATCTTGAGCTCATGAAAACCAAATAGTGCTTCTCCCAACTCCCAACCTCGATTTCGGGGGTACTGACCTTGCAATGTGGATTATTTTAAATTCCAACATTTTGTTTGTTCTTTCTCCTTTTTGGCAGGGGCCAAGCTATTCCTGGTTCAAAGTATTTGATGGCTGACATGCCAGCCAGACTGCAACAAGATGTTTCTTATGAAGAAATGAAGTCAATTTTAAGTAAGGTGAGTTGCCATGCAAAATTATTTTTAAGGTGTTCATCTATTTTCTGTGTATGAGTAGGTGTTCTGTCCTGTTCCTGTTAAAACGCTGATGTTATTTTCTCCAATGCATTGCAATCTCTGCCGGTTTTTTGATGTCGCAAAAACATTCACTTCACAAATGGTGAATGTGATGCAGCTAACTGTTTTATTGCAAAGAACGCGTGCAGGCATGCTCACATTACCGCTGGAACACATACACCAATACTAGGTAAATAAATCTCTTTGTGGCGCGTTTGACTTTTGCTCAAGTGGAAATTAGACTTGAGTACTCTCACGTCCCAAATGGTTGGGGTGGGTGGATCAGTTGAGAAGGTTTTGGAACTGTGCGGGAAAGAATAGTTGCGACAGGGAGTTAGAATAATATGGGTTGGTGGAAACCCAAGTGACAAAGAAAACGAGTGTGTTTAGTAGACCATGTAAAGCTAATAATGAGGACCTCGATGGAGAGTTTGTAAAGAAGTGCTGCTGCTCACAACCACAAAGAACAAATTAGTCCCAAACGTATCAGAAGTAAGTCTCACCAAAAGGTGGTGCAAAGTTTTGACTGCCAGAATAAATAGTAAGTGGGGGATTGGAATAAGAAGTCCTAGGTAGAAAATTTCAAAAAATTAACTATAGTGGGAGAGGGGTGGGTAACTATTCATGACTCAAGAGAAGATGCCTCATATGCACTATACTTTATTAAAGTACAGTAGGTACGTTGAATAAGAGTAGTTCCAACCAAAGATAAAGTAGATAAGTTTAATGAGAGTGGTTCCAACCAAATCATGTTAGATTTGAAATACTGACAGGTTAGCTGCAGTCGTTAAAAAAGTTTTTTTGATTTCTGTAGGAGACCATCCTTTACAGACATAGTATAATTTTTGCCGCGGATCTGCAGTTTTCCACTAATGCTTACGTAGGGAGGATTCAGTAATTTGTACCAAAGTGCTAGCAATAATAATAGGTTGCTTAGAGATGTATTTGACTGTATCTTTTGTGTCAATGCCTTTATTAGTCAACTCATTGAAGGCTCTGATCGTGCTTTCTCAATTGAAGACAAGAGACCAGTACAAACACCAGCCATAATATTTTTCATCGCAAGGTAAAAACTGTGCTTTTCACTGACAAATCTAAACTACCATTAATTGTCAGTCTTACAGAAAATTGTTGGCGAGTTTCAAAATATCACTCCCAAAAATGGTTAAGTAACTCTTCAGTGACTTGATTGTAACTATTTTCCCCATCTCAAATTAGGCTCTGTGGCACATCTGCCTTGAATATCTTAAGTAACATGTTCAATGCAGCTCATTGGCATTTAATGGACTAGGCTCAAAGAAAGCTTAGTTAGTTTTCTCAAAAGAATTTGTAATTTTTTTGTGACTTGGACCAGCAATTTTTTTGTCATTGTCAAACAGTTGACTAATTTGCAGAAGTTGAACGCAGACCGCTGCATTACAGCGTGGACTACCATTCCATTGCTCTGCATATGACATGGAAAGACCTGCTATGACTGATGATCTATGATTAGTAACCAATTTTCGGAGCAATTGTTGATGGATTATGCACTGGCATTTTCCCAATGCAAATGATCATTGGTGGTGACAGTCTTGCATATCCCCGGTTTAAATGGGTCTGTGAGGAAAGTGAGCAACTTATGTGCCTGTTTAATCCTGCTTGCTCTATTTGACCTCAATAAGTCCATATTTTTTAGTCTATACCTGTTGCTGAAGGATATCGGTATAGTATGACATGGGCTGCAAAACCTTTGATACATTTAAAATATAATCTGTATGGAAATCATGGTTGTGCATGTGGCCGGTAATTCACAACTCTTATCATAAACGGTATTACCAGATTGCCTTCCAGTCTGGAGGTTAACAAAATTCACCCATCATTGGGAAATCTTATAATAGGTGAGAATGTTAGTTACATACCACCGACTGATATTTTTATTAATGTGTTGCTACTGGAGCACTTGTGTGTCCTTACGAGTATTTGCCTTCTATGAACAGTATGTTTGCTATTGCTTTGAGTAATTGTCTTCATTTGTGAGGGAATATAGACACTACAGCACCTTATGATGAAATAGCTGGAAAACATTGTGCTGCAAAAACTGTGTTTTATCTTCCTGTGATTTTCGTTAAATATACCGGATCTTACATTTACAGATGATTTAATTTCATAAAAGACCCAAGTGAGGGCATTTATTACTTATAGTATATCAATTTGGTTGTCTTTTAAGTGAAGACAGCTCTGTTTGTTTAACTATGTTGGACTATCTTTGTTTTTCTTGTAGGTTCCGATTTTCATGAACACTGATGATAGCTTTATTCGGCAGCTGGCTACCAAGTTAATTACCTATGTTTTCATGCCTGGTATGCAAACCCCATTTGATCATTTTGTTTTGTTCATTCTGCCGAAAGTTTTTTTTGTAGCTACTTTCATAGGCCTGATAATCAGACCTAGAAATTCAATTAAGCTTTGTTTTGCCAAATTCACTATCAGGCTGACTCACACTTATTTCAAGTATTCCATGTCTGCCCATAGATATGTAACTCTTTGTTTCTCTTTTCGACACGCAGCATATCTTGTGCTTGAACAAGAATATTTCTTGAAGACTTCTACAATTATTCTGTCAAATAACTGTTAGGAATATTCTGTGGAAAATGCTTATCATCTGCTTTCATAGCCTCTGCCAATTAAATACTTTTTTTTGTCCTCGAAAGGGTTAATGAATTGAATTTTTAAAATTTAATGTTTTATTTTCTCTCAGACAGGAAGTATTGCAGATACAGCTATTAGTAACCTGCACTTGTGATGCAAAGATCGTGATTTAGTGCATGCAAAGTTTTTGGTGTTTTTGTTGATTTCATTTTGTGTTGAGTGACATTATTATTGGCCATAGACAATTAGATGCAAGAGGAAATTTGCAGTGAAGGTTGTCACTCGATGAAATCAACAGTGCTTGGTAGACTATATGCCAGCTTGTCAATTGTTTTGGCACTGGTAGACACCACCATGATTTGCGCCGTAGGATAAAGCATGGAAGGAGTTGGAAGAGTTCAAATTTTTTTACTGAACATGAATGTAAGGCATTAAAGTAGTGATAAAATAGCTACAATCTTGGCCAGAATATTTTGCCACAAGTGCTTTTTTCAAATAAAACAGAAAAGGGACTGTTTCTAACTTTTGAGGAAAATGAACACTTTTGTTGAAATTGCTTCTGGAAACTTTTTGTTGGTGTTGGATCACAGTATCTTAAAGTTTCTTGATGCAGTTTCTAGCAATTTGCACTAGTAAACTGAGTTTTACGCCTGTTGTTCTTTAAGTTACTCGAAAAATTCAAAAATCTCAAGCTGCACCCTAAAACAGGCACTACCACACCTTGCGGATACCCTAAAAATGCCAAAACAGGATTTTTCGAAAGTCACGGAAAGTAAGTCCATTAAGCAAAATCCAGCAACCTGCCCTTATCATTTTGTTAGTGGTTTGGAAAAGTTCGAAAACATTCATGCGTGCAAATATATTTTGGCCAACATCTTCCAAAAAAAAACATTAATGGGTGCCAGCGTGAAGGGGTTCATAGAAGGAATGTAGTAAAAAATGAATAAGCTGGATACCTTAGTGTGGTGGGGGGAAGGGGGGTGTTGAAGGTACCAGAAATATTGAAATGTAAAAAATCATTGCACAATGCGTTTTTGGAGTCAAAGAAAATGATGTCTTTTTTCTTCATGCTGGTGATCATTTTCGGTAAATGCGATCTAACCGCCATGATTGTGACTAAAAAGTCCACCTGGCAAGAATAAATGTAGTTGTGAACACTTGCTTAACTTTTTTGATTTAACTCCTCTGGTGAAAAAACCAAGAAGATCAAGAAAAGAACCAGCGGGTCAAAGGTCTGGGGAGCCAGGGAAAATTGATTAGCATCCCCCCTTGTTTCAAGGAACTCAAAGTAAGTTTTAAGGAATGATCATCACTGCAGGTCAATGCCACCTATATCTGAGATTGTTGTATATAACATGATTCAAGAAGGTCTCTTGTTTCTTAATAATGCATGCTGACCTTCCTTTAGCACCAGTACTTACTTACCTTACCATTTTCAGGCGATACCATTGTCTATGCCAAAGATGTTGGTCGGGAAATGTACATCATGCGAAGAGGCCTGGTTGAAGTGCTCTCAAGCGATAAGTCGTTTACTGTTGCTACACTAGGACCTGGTGGCCATTTTGGAGAGGTATGTGTCTATTTCTATTCTGTTGTGTATCAAAAGAGTACTGCATAGTAGCTCTGTACTGCGCTTGCTGCGTACGCGACATGCTACGTATGTGATGTAAGAAATGAAAAATTTGGTCTCCCAAAACTTACTATGCAATGTGTTTGTTGGAAAAGCTTTTAGTATGGCTAGAATCTGTTGAAGCAACTCTGTAAGAACCACAAATTATGTGATTAGTTCCACTTAGATGAGCATCGGTGATAGAAGTATCAATCTCACCTTTTTCATAAATGGAGAAAGGGTGTTTAGCCTATGTCAGTTCTTTGAAGGACTGGATCCGATAGGAACTCTTTCAAACTAAAGCATTTGCTGGGGCAAGCCCACACAAAGCGAAAAGAGGCAATATACATGTCATCATTAGTTATCATTCTTGTTCTGTGTAATCATATATGTCTTCATGTTAGTGACTGGTGCTTTAATGTGCAGCTGTCTGGTCACATATGTGACCTTTACAGCGATTTTAAAGGTTAAGGCAAGTATCAACGCGTTACAGTCTGTTTTGCAACACATTTTTTTCACGTGAAAACGCGTTGGCTTCACTGTGTGTGACCTTGCAACGCATTTGTCAACGCCTTGCTAGGAAAAAAAACGCATTATTTCTTAACCTTTAAAATCTCTGAAAAGGTCACATATAGCGAGATGGTAAGGAAAATTATTGGTGGAGGTTCATAGGTGCTAAGAACAAATTTCGATTCATTAGCATCAACAGCAGGTGAGACGGGAAAAGTCCACAAACGATCAGAAGTGAGACATATGTGACCTTTCATGGGAATACAAAGGTTCATGCAAAACGCGTTTTTTCTCGTATAAACTCGTTTATGTTGACTCACAAACGAGGTATCTCCCGTTTAA
>JAOBRC010512008.1:0-18608 GCA_027575255.1 Scolionema suvaense | reverse complement strand
AAGAATAAGAATCGAAAGCTACGACAGGCTATTAATTAGTTGGTTTCGAATGTAGATTTCGCCATCGGCGAAACGAAACTTGTTTGTTTATTTACTCTCTCTGGCAAACTTGGGCGGCAATCGGCAATGGGCATAGATGGGGTAGAGAGAACAACTACAGTAGCAGTAAATTTGAGTTTTGTGAAGCTATGTTCGGAATCTATTTTGTATGAAGTGGTAGCTTCCCTTTTAATGTACTTTGTTTGATTGTTTTCTGATCGTTAGTTTGTGAAGACAGAAGAGGAAGGTAAGACCATTGTTACTTCTCTTTTGTGTAAAAGAATCGGTCTCGTTCGGGGTTTCTCACATGCTTGTATTCTTTCGAGGATTTGTGGATTTGTGGATTTGTGGATTTGTGTTGCTGGAGCGGGATTGACGTCACTGACTTATCATAATATTAGAACCCAGACCTTCGTCTCGTAGGTATTGCTGAAGCTCCAAGATGGCGACCTGCGTAGCGTAAAACTGACGCCGAAATTTGATTAGAACAGGGTAAACAAAATACTATAGGAAAACAAAACTGCTATGAAGGGAATCTTCATGCATGACTCTAACATTTGAGCTAAAATTATTTTTTGGCATTAGTTCTCCTTTAAATCTACTTCACCAATGTTTACCATAAATACTGAAAAAATAAAATGTTAGGCCGTTTCTACTTTCTTGCTGTTTACATTATCTGATAGTGATACATATCAGAAAACAGACAATGGAAACGTGAAAATACTGCTCTATTGGGGGATTTCCCCCCAATTTCCTGCTTTCTGGATGCATGCTGCAACTCCATGTTTGGAGAACTTCTAAGATTTATCCAGAATTGTCTTGAGCAAAAAATCAGGATCCAAAAACTTTTCTTTTGCCCAGACGACGCCCTTTTAGAGAATGACCCACAATTTGAAAGACAAAGAGAGAGAGATAAAAACTAAACACTTATCGCTAGTGGTCAAACAAGAATGTTCCAAGGCTAAACATTAGCCTATTTTAAAACTTATTGTATTCTTCGTCACATCGACACAATTCACCTTCCAGAAACAACGACATCAATTAAGCTGCAATTAAAGCAAAACACAATTGAAAACTAGGCTAGCTTCGTTAATAAGGTCAGGAAATAAGTTCCCTCTTAATCCTAATTACCCTTAATTTGAATCCACCAAAATGTTTCGTAACTCCTGAACTCCTTTTGACCATTAAACAATACTCGGCAACCTGCCCAAAAAAGGTACATGATAAAGCAAATAAAATTTCAAGCAGGTACCAAGAACGGATACAGTTGACAATGGAAGAACAGACCATATGTTTAAAAACAATGACAGTTCCAGAGAAAAAGTTGGCAATATTCAGGAACAGCTTGTTTTGGACTTATAGTTTTGTCCATTTCACAATGCAATAGCATTACATTCATGTCTAAGTGACTAGCACTCATAGGCCAAAAAAATTGTTTAATTTCGAATTTTTATCAGAATAACTGGGTTACTGGAATAGATATGGCGCCATCAACACAATTTTGCATAAATTATGCTGACTGGGCCAAATTTCATACATATGGTACGAAATACTGAGGGAGCCACCGAGGAGCCCCTCCATAGACCCCCATCTAGAATAGAGGTTAATTTGCGCAAAAGATTTCAATAGTATACAAAGTAATGTCATTTTGCCTGGTATTATAAATACAAACATTCACACAGGATGTTTTCCATATCCTCACTTTCGAAGGTTAAAAAGTATCTAATCCTTCTATAAGACAAAATACTCTCAAAGATTAAACGAATAGTTAAACAAAGAGCTACGCAGTGAAGAGTGTGGCTATCTTATGAGTAACCACTAAAAAATGTGCCCTCCGTGCGGTGCACCTTGGTCCAGCAATACTATGAGAGTCAAGATCAACAAAAGTCTTCACCTTGCTATTTCAGCTCTCTGCCTTCTTTCAATTTCTTGTAACCTTGAGACATCAGTATCAACAGGAGGAGAAGGTGTAGGCGGTTTAGCCATTTCCTTAAAAATTAAAAAGTCATGTTTCTGGCAAGAGAAACGCTAAACAGCACTTGGAAAAAAAACAGAAACCACAAGTCACCACGTGAATTATCCTAACCTCAAGAATGAATAATTGTGCCATAGCATGCACACAAAGAATGATACCTCACATTCACCACAAACAGCCCACAACACGCCATAATATGATGAATAGAACAAACATGCCTACCAATGTTCATAATAAAACAACTAACATTACTGGTTTTGGACATAAACGGCCACTATCAGGCATCCCTATGGACCAATCTTTTCTTAATGTTTTGAAGCCTCCCACCAAAAAAACAGCAACAAAAGAAGTGAATGGAACTTAATGATTGTCCAAAGCACTCTGAAATGAGCACTTTTGGACAGTAATGAACCCCTTTCAAGATGGACAGTTTCACACAAAACGAACAAGAAATTAACCACACAACTTTTTTAGAAATTCCACAAAAGCCCCAAAATATTGCCATTTTGGGGCATAAATGCCTACAGTATCATGCCTTAACACAGAAAGTAGTTTTGTTCCGATATGCCTAACTACATTACTTCCCAGTTTCCCATCAAAATGAATAAAATAAAAATACAAAATTACGACCAGATCTTGAAATATTCCAGAACACTCTAAAAATGACATAAATTTTGCCCCAAAATAGCCATGTATAGTACAATGTATATAAAAACATTTTCAAAAAATCTTAAAATTATCACTTTTGGTGCAGCAATAACACTTGCTTAATTAAGATTTCCCCTTTATGCCAAATTCCAGAAAATTTCATTGAGTGATTATGTGGGACAATGTGTGGGTGATCGACGAAAGCATGAAAGGGCAGGCAGACCTCACTTTATTATTAGGACTCATCCCTTTAAACCAGGGACCCCAAAACAGAAAAAACAGCTCACAAATATTGTGTCAAAACACTTTGCAACACAAACGCAATCATCGTTGCGTTCAAACCCTCACTTCAGAACGTTCTTAAACACGAAGAAAAGTCCAGCAAAAAATTCTGTCTCAGCTCCAATACCAGAAGTTACAAACAATAAAATATACGGCGTACGCAAAAAACCCACACACAAATATATATTGTCAATATTTGATCGGTAGTTTGCAATGTAACAAATAACCATAAAGCTGCTTCATCATAAGTAAGACAATTGCTAGTTCTTGGTTTAGAGCATCGCTTTTCAACAGCATAAATAAGGAGGAATGAGGCCAAAAATTGAGCAATGAGACTCGGACTTTTGAGAGTTCTTACAAAAAAGCAAAAACAATAATTATCGTACAAGCTTTTTAAAAGCCTTTATAAGATCGCAAAAAATGACAAAAAATTATTATGAATCTAACTCTAAACGGCTTCAGCCTGCCTGAATCCTTGTATGAGGAATATCAAACTTATAGGTCAATGATACTATTTAAGTCACGTAAATCATCAACACCCTTTCCGGCGCAAACCTCATAAACATGAAACTCAAATTTAGTGAAAAAAATTGGCATCGTTTATGTGATACTCAGTAAATCTGCCCGCGGGCCCTTTAATCGGATCAAAAAAATATTTTGGTACTTTTCCACCCTAAATATATTAAACAACTTCGTTTTGATTGTTTAACATCAAAAACAGCATCCAAAACTCAATTAGTGTGAAGAAAATGGGAGAAAAAGTTTCAATACTACGTTTTCTACTTTCCAGTTTTGTCGAAAGTTGAGATCACCTCGCATCAATCCAAGCAATCTAGAACTTGTAATATAAACTCCTAACAACTAGAAACAGTTTTAATGCAACGTATACACTCTAAAGAATACGTTTGCTGAGCTTTGTAATTACTGGGGCACTATTTTCCATTTTAGGGGGCAACTTAGGGCCGCGGGCAATTTTGAACACACACCCCCCCTAGTTATGCCATCGACCAAAAAGCACGGTATTGATAGGGCTAGAAGATTACCTCCCGACATGTGAAGGCTACCCCCATCACCCATATCCCCTGAAACACTTATTGCAGGTAGACACAAATAAAAGCAAACCTCCAAGTTGTACTTAATGATGCACACAAGGAAAAATTTTGGAAGGTAAGATTTTTCAGGGGGGGGGGGGGTAGATAGATTTTGGAAATCGAGTTCAGCCCAGTCACTTCAACTATCCCTTCATATGTGCAGTATTAACATACTGGCTGGTAATTTTATAGTTGAGGAACCACTACAAGCATACAGCATGTAGCTACATTAGAAAGACCCATTTAGTCTCAGTTTTCTTGTCATATGATCCAAAAATTGACACGCACCAGGCGAAAAGTGCGCGATAATAGTGAAAACCCTAATTTTTCCAGGGGGTTGGGAAACATGGCTGTCTCTGAGGGAGGAGGTCTGAAATGGAGGAGGGTAGCAAATTTTGAATTTTCTGGGGGCAGGGGGGGTTGCCAGGAAAGGGGCGGGGACTGATTTTCTGGGGGGGTTGACACCATGGAGGACGCTATGTGAAAGCTGAGGAGGAGTCCAGTTTTAATGTTTCAATAGTTCTCTTCAGCAAATTGATGGAAACTTACTTATCTAATGTTTGTGGTGAAAGAAAATATGAGAAATGGAGCAAGCATGGTACCTTAATGGGATTAAATTTCGCGGATTTGGGTATCACCCGCGAAATTAAGTCCCTGCGAAAGATTGACTTTTTTCTTCAATCCGCGAAATTTTTAAATTTTTATCGTGTTTGATTTTTTGTCCAAGAGTGCATGCAACGCGCAAAAAAGTCACTTAACCCTACATTACCTGGGCTTTTTGAAGAGGGACAGTGACTGAGGTGGGGGTGGATTCCCCCTGGGGAACACCCTGAAGGCCACACCCTACAGGGCTGTAATTTGGCATGATTGTAGACCAATCTTTCACTCTTAAAACAAGTCACATAATTATTAGTGACCTCCTGCAAACTTAATTGAGAATCTCCGCGTCAGATTAAAGAAGAGAATAACACGTAAGCCATAAAATTTGCACCACAAATCACAAAAAAGTCATGAAGTGTTCTTGCAATGCCATGAAAAACCCCTAAAACAGCCATTATTGAAATAAATTGCATCCCGCATGCTGACGAACAATATATTTTCAAGATATCGAGTGCGGATAATAATATATGCTTTGTTGCCCCTAAGATCCACACCAAAAATGAAAAAATATACCATTGTTGACATTTTTCGAAAAAACATGAAAAAAGTCATTTTCTGACGTATATTACCACCTGCAAGCCTAACGAGATTTTCCTCACATGACACATGATTCACAATGTACGCAGAGAGGCCCCTATGAATCACCCCAATAATGACAAAAAACGGATGAACCGTTCATGACACATTTGGAAAAAAAACTCTCAAAAAGACCATTTTTGGACGTAAATTGCCACCTGCAAGCCAAACCAGATTGTAGGAGACATGGTATATGGTTCAAAACATGCGTGTGGCCCCAAATATTCAAACCAAAATGACAAGAATCGGATGAACAGTTTCTGACGCCTTTGCATTACAAAACATGAAAAACGCTATTTTTCTACGTAAATTGCCACCTGCACACCAAATGGGACTTTCAGAACATATAAAATCTGGTTCAAAACATGCGTAGAGTCGCCCCTAATATTCACACCAAAAATGACAAGAATCAGATGAACAGTTTTTGACTATTATTAGGAAAAAACATGAAAAACACCATTTTTTGGCATAAATCGCCACCTGCAAGCCAAACGTGAATGTCCGGAGACATGGCAAATTGGTTCGTAACATGCATACAGTTGCCTCAAATATTCAAACCAACAATAACAATAAATAGATTAACCGTTCATGACATACATGGAAAAAACCCTAAAAATAGCCATTTTTGGACATAAATTGCCACCCACAATCCTAATGAGATTTTCAGGAGACATAACATATGGTTCAAAACATGAGTAGAGTTGCCCCTAATATTCACACCAAAAATGAAAAGAGTCAGATGCACAGTTCTGGACTTATTTGGAAAAAACCATGAAAAATGCCTTTTTTGGACGTGTATAAATTGTATAAATTGCCACCTGCAAGCCGAAGGAGAGATTTCCCAGATATGACACATGGTCCACAGTATAATTACTATTGCCCTGTAGTTTCACACCAAAAACCACAAAAAAGTAATCCACTCCCCAGACAATGTATAATTAATTTTTGGGATGTTGGGATGGTGGCCCCATTATTATTCCTGCTATGTAATAGAGTTAACACTCTCTGTTTCAATTTTAAAGGAGGGTAAGGATTTGTTCGAAGGGAAGTCACTCTAATTTTCTGGGAGATGTTCTTTTCGCAAGGTTTTGCCTCTTTTTTCAAAATTTTCATTTCTTCCCTGATCCGTGAAATTAAATCCCAGCAAAAAATTAGGAACCCCTTACCCACAAAATTCGATTCCTGCGAAATCTTAAAATTTCGCGGATAGGCTCAACAAAGAAATTTAATCTCTGCGAAATATAATCCCACAAAAGTATGTGCATTTGACTCACAGAGCTGACAGTTACTTTGGTTGTAGAAAAGTAAAGGTTTTTATAGCTTCTAAAACATGAATGCCCAAACCTCTTGCTTTTTCATAAGTTCAGCTATCCTTCTTTCTTCTGCCATCTTTAATTTTTGCAGTTTGGCACCTTCTTCTTGTCTAGCTTCATTCAGTTCTTTCTGGGCTTGATCTCGCATCTATACATCAGTAGAATCAATTATAGCAATACTGCAAAAATGATAAGAACCTAGATACATCAGGATAATTGTCATTTTCGTTGCAAACGACTTTCTGGTCTGCAACTGGGGAAGAATACTTTATGTCTCTGGACAAACAGTACAAACTATAACTATTGCAAATCACGCATGAATGAAAGGGGGTTGAAAACGCCCCTGAAAATAATCCAACATCCACAAACAAAACCTGAACAAGACAACAACGTTCAAATTTCAGTGTGAAGTGCCAAGCTTCTACTGCATTAGCTCCTATCCTATATAATAGACATGTACTAAATCTGCATGACACTGTTTTTGTGTAATTAAGCTACCTTCGGCAACTAATTTTACTAATTTCAGCAGAGGCACGAGTAACAAACATACCCCTCTAAATTCAGCATCAATCTAAATTTAGCACACTAGCTAAAAAGGTCTTCTTTGGGTGAATAAGGCTCAATTCAAGGCAAACAGAAATTTTCTCAGATGGCATGGTCCAAATGATAACTACACAATATTGCCCTTCAGTATCGCACCAACTATTTAAAAAATATAATCAATAGATTTTAAAATATTTTCAAAAAATCTTTAAAGTGACCATTCCCAGACCCAAAAAATCTGGCTATATCAGTTAGTTTTAAATATGGAATTTAGTCCCTCAAGCTAAATTCAAAAAAAGATCCATTGAGCTGTATCGTAAGACAGACAGGACTCTGCTGTCAGAACAGAGTCATAGACTGTACGCTGAAGTAGAATTTTGCAAGATAAGGCATGGTCCATGCCTTCACTAGAGCTTCAGATCAAAATATACAGTAATACTACCATGAACAGAACTTTGAAAGGTTCGAAAAGCCCCCAAAATGGCCATTTCTGGACACAAATGATCACCAACAAGCAGAACACAAACAACGTTCAAAAAATCCAACTCTATCACTAAGTTTCAATAATGGATCATTTAATTTTCATTATTTCACAATCATGCCAACTTGCATTGAGAAGTTATCTGGGCATAGGACGTGAAGATGATAGGCCGATAAATGAACAGACCTACTATCGGATTCCTCATCTAAAAGTGGGGAAAAAAACCGCTTGCAAATTATAACCTGTGGTTACAACAACATAATTATAGTGGCATGTAAGGCGATTATTAGGAATCCAGAGTGGCACGTATCAGATGATTTTGACAACACGTAAGTATGAGAATAATAAAGTTTTTTAAACTAATTAAGAAGTTTCTTCATGACTTTACAACTTCAAATAATTATCATAAATGATGAAATACTGTCACTGAGCACTGGTTGAACCTAGCAGGGTCTATAAGCCGTAATTACCTGCACTATGGTTAAATAATGCAACCAACCTATTCAGGCTCTAACAAATTATACAACACCATCAGAATCAATCATCATAGCTAAAAGGGCAAACTTTATACATGTAAAATTTCTGTTGGCGGTAAGATTTCATAACTCCAAAATAAAATTCTTTTTCTCCATGACTTTCCAGATACAACCTAACGTGCACCGGACGATCTGAACAAAAATACTCATGCATTCAGCAGAAATATATAATTCTATATCAAGGGATTATCAACCTGAAACATGATCTTCTCAGAACACCCTTTTACGATATAAATGGCTATACCCAAGCCGAAAAAGTAGTAGTTTCCCTGATATGACACAGGGTCCGTATGAGGACTACTACTGGTCTCCAATTTCACACTAAAAAAAAATCATTAAAGATTTACTAACAGATATGTAATGAACAGATTTTAAAATGTTCCTGAAAAGCCCCCAAAATAGCGACTTTTGATTAACCTAACAAAGCTTGGGCTTTTTGGACATTACAGGCCCGCCCCTGTAAAATCTATTATCTTTCATCAATAGTCTTGAAACTGAGTACAGTATTTGATAACTTGACTATGCATCATTTGGGCTAATGACCTTAACCCTATTTAACCCGGGGTATTTCAGACCCCTATTTCGCCTGGGGGGGGGGGTGTCAATATGAACCCCCTTCTAAAATTTGATTGGAGCATCGTGAAGCCTTGGCAGGATTATAGCTACACCTTTCTTCTTTACATTTTAGCTGTAAAAACCATGTCTACTTCATCTAAAAAGTAGTCGCAGTCCTAAAGTGACCACACTTTTTTTGTTTCCATTATAAATTACAAAATTTCTGGAAAAGCATACCCTCACTTTCAAGTCATGTAAAAGTGTTTCAAGTGCAGAAGGCATGCTTTGTGGTACTAAATCATAAAGTGTAATAAATATAATCCATTTCTGACAAGTTTCAGGTCATCTGGATGTGTCAGCCAAATTTTATGGAAGAAAAAAACGAAAAATTTGAAAAAATGGTTTTCAAAAATTTTTCTACTCACCTGCGACAAGTAAGCCGCCCTATTCAAACAAAATGTCTGATATGGTTCACAATGCCTGTAAAACATGTCTTATATATGCAAACTAAAATGATATTTAAAAAAAATCGAGGGGGGATCATATTGACCCTCCCCTCGGGCTAAATAGGGTTAACAGACCTTTTCGCAAATCGTCATCGGGCAACGCATTGTGGGATCGCCAGGGGACAATTCTCATTACAATGGTAGCTGACAACCCCAATGGGGATTACTCTGTTGCCCTCAGAGCGGACATAATTGCCTGCTAACTGCAAAATTGGTAATAAGACAATTTGCTTTTGTCACTGTAACATTAATTTTAATGTGCCCCCCTGGCCATCCCACAATGCATTTCATGAAGAAGATTTGTGAAAATGTCTACTATGTATAATTAATTATGCAATTCCATTAACTATGTAAAATGAGATTTTTGAGCCAAATTTTCCGAAATTCAGATTTTGACCGGCAGACTGACAAGAATTGCATCAAAAGGATAGCCTAGCATCAATCCCAGCCTCTCAATACCTGTTCTTGATTAATACATAGATATTTTGCCATATAACTATGTTTATCTATAAATGACATTGTTTTTTCGGCACTGGTATCTGTCAAAATGACGACATCATATCTGAAATTAGCACAGGGAGTGTAATGTACATGTTCCTAGAAGCAAGCCTGTAAATCTCAAAAAGGATTGCCGAATAAGTGGAAAAGCCTCCCAAAAATCACTTACTCACTAATCACAACAGCAGTTAAAAGGGCAGATGCGTTGATCATCAATAGGCATCGTAAATAGTTCTTACAACCTTTCAAACTATTTGCCAGGAAGTATCCAGAAAATTTAGATTTTGTTGAAATCAAAAGGATAGTCAGATGTCCACGGAAACATAGCGTAATGCGGAGCAAAACGAGACACTTTACGACAATTTCATCTACTCCGAGAAAAACAAAGAAGTAATAAAACTTCCTTGGAGTTGAGGACAGCTACTCGAGTCCCTGGAACCATCGCTAGTGCAACTTTGGTGAATATGATTGTTCCTTCATTAATTATTCAATGATTTCTGATGTTCGATGACTTGTCTCATTTTGCCCTGCATGACGGGGCAAAATGAGACACACAAAATGACAAGATAGGAAAAGCACATTTCAAGCTAAAATGGGTTCTTCAACTCAAGAATAAGCATAAAGCATTATAAACCGTATTCTAGCATGCAACAGCTGCTTTACCAAAGAATTTCATTGAGTCCCTAGCCTTCTGTAACATCATAACACTAACAAATGCAGGTATACAACACTATGTAGCCAGTTGCCTACTGGGTAAAAAAAAACAGAACATGCTGTACCGTGTCTAATAATTTGAACAAAACTTGAAGAACAAATGTAAACGTGCACTGGGTGTAAATCGTTCAACCAAGCATAACAGAAAAGTAGCTAATAACCCGAAGATTGAACAATGAAATCTCTACTGGACACAGAAGTGGCAGGTGGCACCAACGGGGGTAACTATTGAGCAGCAATCCTCATGAAACCATTTCAAGCATAAGCATTGGATCCAGTCCTCGCCCGGCGAAGACTGCGACCAGAGTCCCTCACAAATTAAACATTCACTTTCGTTGCACTCTTGAATCTTTTTGGACACTTTTGACTTCTTGGACTTTTTGCTCTCGCATGCTGCCTTACGCTTGGTAACCGTAGGCTGCTTGCTCTTTAGGGTGGACTCCAGAGAAACTTTGTACGGAGACCCTGTAATGATAGCTGATTCTTCGAATCTTTTCGATTTTTGCTTTTTGGGAATACTCGGTATTCTCATAATGTCTGCAAATGAAACAGATCTGGACAAAGACGGGTCTGAAGAGGACGATGGTGTAAGACTGCAACTGTCAGCTTGCTCTACAGGTGAAAGGCCTATAGGTGATGCAATGGCTGATGAGGCATCCACTGGTGTTGAGCTTGGTTCTGGTGGATTAGTAGGCTGTCGAGACGGTGTGGATACAGCTTCAGAGCTCACTGTAGGCGGTTCAATAGTTGAAGAGGCATTACTTGCAACAGACGAGGATTCCGCAGATGGAGCTAGCGTGTCAGACTGTTCTCGCGGGTCATCCAAAAATTCGTGTTCTGGCAAGACATTAGGGTCAAATGGGGAAGTCCCAGTGCATCGAAATCCAGATACAGCGTTGTCAACCGTCGCTGCTTTTAAGTACGCCTTGTTAAATAACTCCCTGAGCTTATCGACCGTTATTCGTCGGGTGCAGCCAAAGCCATGTGCAACATGCAGCATTGAATGCTGACTTCAGAGGTTTGAAAAATGTACGATCAAGGGGCTGCAATTTGTGCGATGTGTGTGGAGGTAATGACAACATAACAACTCCGTGTTCTCGAGCATACTCGATAGAAGGAAGATTTTTTGTGTGACATTTATGGCCATCAAGGATAAGCAAGACAGGGGAATCCTTGCTACATTTGGTGTAGGAAATGAAATGTTTCAAATAGTCAAGAAATAATTCGGACTCTATCCAGCCGCTATCTGAACACCGACCAATAGTTCCTACTGGGGCATGATCAATAAGTTCTGGTTTATTCTTTTTTCGTTTAAATATCATCATGGGTGGCACATACACACCAGCTGCACTATACGCTATGACAATTGTCGTTGTCTGACCCCGTTCTCCACTTGTCGCAGAGGAGACAACTCTCTTTCCCTTCACTGAAAGAACCTTGACCGGCTTATGAACACACGTCAGCCCACCTTCATCACAGTTAAATATTTCATGTGGCTGGAAGTTGTGCTTATCCAGGAGAGCTTTTAAGTTGTTAAAATAAATTTCTACGAAAGTGCGATTTAGTCCAAACACCCGATTTAGGGCAACTGCTTCTGGCTTGCGGAGGGACAGTTTCGGGTGCCTCTCCAAGAAACCAGAAACAAAATCTGGGCCAGCCATCTTCATCTCCTTATTGAAATTGTTGCTGATATTGTTTCTCTCGCAGAAGTCATATGCCAATCTTCCAACATCACTTATCGATAGACCATAAAATGACTTGTCCATTAGAATTATATGTTTTTCAAGTTCCTTCTCCTGTTCATCAGATAAAATGGACCGGAAACGACCTAGCAGATTGTGATGCCTCTGCTCCACTGACAAACTTTTAACCTGACCAGTCAAGCGACGATGAAGAGAGTCCTTCGGCACAGAAAAGGCAGATGCAGCCTTGCGGATTGACATTGATTTACTTTCAACAGCTGCAATAGCATTTTTCATTTGATCCTGAGACCAGTTAGCCCGAGCTGTTTTTCGTTGGTAGTGCCTCACCATTCTAGCAGATACAAGGAAGAAAGAAAAACATTTATATAAGTAGTAAGATAGTAATTCAAATTTGTAGTTAGCTCTTTAGACTTTGTAAGGCATAAGGCCTTTAGAAAGGCAAGTATCTGGGGAAACTGTGGAACGAACCTGAAATTTAGAAAAAGACACACACACAAATCAAAGAAGACTGTGGGCTTCAAAGCCACCTTGATCACATGTTGCAGCCAAGGTGTCGCGTTTTGCCCCGTCATGATAGCCCAAAAGTTTCTCTCAGAATTCGACTAAACCAAAAAAATGAGAAAAAAGTAAGTGAAGCACTCTAAAATGGCAGGCATACAATAATATAAAACTTAATTCAAAGCGTTCCGATCTGTGTTTGCAGCACAAATTTACTATAGGCTAAAAAATATTCACCAACTTCAAAACCTTCGCACGCAGTCTACCGTCTACTTCTTATATCCTCACACAGCTCATATTCCGCATGATACGAAGAGATTAAACGTCCTTCCAGCAGCCATAGTCTCATCTTTCATAGCAACCACCCATATTCCGCACGGTCGTCATTGGAGCGGTTGCCAAAAGCAGAGAAAACAGATATGTCTCATTTTGCCCCACTGTCTCATTTTGCCCCGTGTTACGCTAGTAGGACAGACACATCACTGGAACCTTACAAGCAGTATTTAAAAAAAGCCACTGCATTGTTGGCAACAGAAAGAAAAAAGCAACCAAACAATACTAAAAGCAAGTGTCTGAAAAGCTTTAGGAAGGTTGATGTACATTATACTGTTGGAGATTGATACAGCTTCAAAACAGATCACTAGAGCTGTACAAGTTCAACTGGAATGAAGGGACAGCCCAAGGTTTCAGACACAATCACTAGACGACATGTATAGAGCTGCAACAAAAACTGCACTCAGAGGAGGTAGCTGCGTAAAACATGTTGCAATCCACCGCAAAAAAGTGTCAGTACAGGTCACTGGATAACTATCAAAGCTTTGACAGAAATCACCAGCAAAGCATTATGAGGGAGGAGAGCATTTTATGCGATTTTCATCGTCATGGGTAATAAGCACATCTGTGAATCAAGTGTTTTGCTTATTCTTGCAGTAACAGTCTTTATACAGCATTACCAAAATCACAAAATCACATTCAACAACATTATATAGAACCCCTTGTAGTGCATATCTAAGTTTAACCCACCCAGACCAGCAGTGAAAGCATTATTTTCGTTGGGGTGAAGACTCCCCTCTTCCTTCTGTTACGTTAAAGGACCAGGTGCAGATAATGAAACAGCTCCAAGGTTTTGTGGCAAAACAGCGAATTGACAGGCTTTTGGAAATTCTTGGCCATATCATATAACCCTTTTAACGGCACACAATGGGCTGTTAAACCACAACAGCAGATTGCACTTAGTAACAACAGTACCCGCTACATGTGATAAACAAACCTCAGCAGAACAAGTAAGATAGCTAGCTATACGTCACTATCTAGGAGAGAGCACAAAGTGTATATGGCAGCACTTCTTCACTTGACTAGTATAGTGAAGTGGGTGAAGCAGTTTCTTGCGCAATCTGTAGTTTGAAAATTTCATCTGTGGAGCACGAACATTTCTTCCGCCATCTTCTGAAATACTTGATAAATTTTAGGAAAAGTTAAAAGTTTCAAGGTCACCCGAACCAAACAATGTGCTGAATAACAAGTACCGGTAGCTCAGCGGTTAGAGCAAATGGGCTGGACACTGAAGGTCGCAGGTTCGAGTCTCGCCAGGGACAGTGTTTGACATAGTAGCGAGTCCGTGTGGCAATCAGCGAGTGGTTAGAACTATCAATTACTAGTCAGAGCTAACCTCGATAAATGGCCACCTACAGATAAAACAAATTTTATAAAAAAATCCAGCTTCATCACTTAGTTTCGTTTTCTGTTCCCCTCCATGCAGCATGTCAAATTTCAGAAAAATCCATTGATGTTGGAGACGGACAGATGGACGGGAGAAAGGATGGACGGAAGGTGGGAAGGAAGGACAGACATACCCGATTCTATAGGATTCTTCTGCTACAGCGGGAGTCCAAGAAGGAGCATAAAACTGGCTAGTATAACCAAACATGGATGTATGCGCCCATTATATAACTTGCATTACTTCTGTATTCTAAGATTTAGCAAACGTTGGACAAGGGAAAATATTATCACAATGCTGATCAACAGCATGCAACACGAATGTTTTCTGTTTTCCCTAATAGCAACTTTTTTTAGCTGGCTCATAAATGCAAACATAGAAAAATACAGCCAGATGCTTTCGTGCAATGAAGACAAAGCTAACAATGCAAATTGAAAAAGTGAAAAAAATTTTGTCTGCGTTGGAACTGTCAGGGTTCATAGCCATCTCTTATTTTGCCTATTTTAGATGTCTAATATCCACAGCATGAAGTGAAATAGGCACATCAAATATTGTATGTTGCCATAACAACATGACAGACTATACTAAAAGTATCCTCATTTCAGTGCACAACATTGTTTAATTAGAGTGATTTCCCTTCAAGTATAGAAAGTATACCTGCTGCTTTGTTTTATTCAATTTTGCATCCATGTCCTTCAGCATCTTCTCCTTCTGAGCAGCAAGCTATAAAAAATATTTCAATTCCACAATTAACAATGTCGGGAATGACCCTACATTACAGTAGACCACTACCAAGGGGAAAATAACATAAGGAGCAAACCTGATACCCTCTCGTTTCTTTATTCGATGATAGAAGCAAAGATAGCAACACAGAACTACTTATCACCAGGTATCACACAGCAACATTGACACCTTCAATAAAGTTATGCAATGAATTTTGTGGGTATAGTTCCAAGAAGTGTAAATAATTTTTCGCGTGAAAGAAACTGTAAAACACCTCATTCTGGTGATTGGGAACAATGCTATCCACTTGGTTTACAGTGTTTACAAGTCAGCAGCCAGCAACTATTTTCCATTCCTATATTTTCGTCAATGAAACAAGTCTACAGTAGATCGTAATGTCGCTGACGAATACTTGAGAGTTACAGTTAGAGATACTTGAAACTAATCCATTATTATGCTCAATTCTTTGTTATCTTGTGCAACTCATACTATAATACCGTAATGCCTCAAAAATTTGGATAAGCGCCCATTTCTGAAGGTTGAAAGAGGGTTGCTGATTTGAAGGGTGGGCGCTTATTCGAGGGGGGGGGCGCTTATTCACTATATTCCACTTCTAGGGTGGGCGCTTATTCGAGGGGGCACTTATTCGAGGCATTACGGTAAAGGAAGCTTTAACAAAAAGATAGTATTTTTTAGCACAATTAAGTTCGTAGAAATACTTTGCCATAGAGATATTCACAATTATTCACTTATAAGTTCAGGTGAATAACAGTCAGTCTAATAAGGAACCTTTTAAGATCCTTTTGCACTAAATCCAGAAAAACTAAATTACTCGATTGATGTCAATAACAAGGTATAAACAAGGACAGTTACATAATACAAGAGACTTACAAATAGTAGGCAAAGCATTCCAGGAAAATCTTGGACGACACAGCGCTCATTCTTATATTTAAAAAGATAATAATCATACCCAACATGCAAAAAAATTTGATGGAAAGTCACATGAAATAGATCAATCATACAACGCAAAGCCAGAAAAAATGGTATCAACTAAAAGCAAAGACATATGATTGCTGCAAGGTAAAATTGAAAATGTTGACACACTAACTTGTGTTTTTGCTTGCTGTCTCTCTTCTTCCATTTTTGTCTGCAGCCTGCCGATCTCAGACTTGAACTGGAAAGCGAAAATTTGATGTTAAGGAGAAGCACTACTGCAAATAACACATGGAGCCATACTTTATACAGCATAAGCAGTTTCTGCAGCTGTGAGTAAACCGACGATAAGTGTGGACGACTACAGACGTGAAACTACTTACGCACATCAGGAAAGCTCCTTTAACAAACAGCCACCAGAACAGATTAAACATCAGACAGAATAAATTCAATAACTTCTGACAAATTTCGAACACAACTCACATCACCAGTTACTATCGTACAAATATTGAGAAATGATCAATACATTTTACATTCCTTCTAAATAGAAATTGTAAATAATATACAGTTATGATACTTTTGCAACATTGTGTGAAAACTGCCTCCTAAGTCTAAAATATTCCTAAATGATAGAGCGAAAGCCACAAAACTAGTCCAATGAGCAACCAAAAACAAGTGAAGGCTTCAAGATCATACCTCATGATTCTGATGATTTCTTCAATAAAGATCTTGTTTTTATTTGTTCTTATTCTACAGTATAACTATAGCCGAGCCAAGACATTATACAAGATCACCAGGGAAGATGCATAAACCATGAATTCGCTAGTATATGATCTGGACAAGAAACTGGATCTACCAATGAAGTTGCGAAAAGTGAACAAATCCTTCACTAAAATATTGATTTATCACCTATTGTACATAAACCTTTTGCGAACCACGTTAGGGGAACATAACTCACATTTCAGATTGTAAAGACATTCAAGAAGAGATGAAACTTTTATGATACATCAAGCAAAAACTTCTTCTTCGAATGACACAAATGACCTTACATATTGTTTCAGTAGTACTAGAGAAAAGTAACATTTCATTCAATTAAATAATTATTATTTGATTAGGGTCCACTGCTACCAGATGTTTCAAGAAGATACAGAGATCACATGTTCTAATTTCCTCAACAATAACTTTCATCAAACCAAACATTTTGATAGAGAAGCTGAAATACCTGAGTTGACCTCATAACTTCATCATTTAATTTCGTTGTCAATCCTTCCACGTCCACAACTGAAAGCAAGGCAAGAATAGTAACAAAGGAGGCACTTTAAATTAATAGGTATCTCCACAAGAAAGGACAATCAAGGAATGGTATCAAAAGCAATGCCAGAACACTGCATAGGTAAAGAACTCAGGACTTTTGCCTACTGAAGTGAATTCTTGAGGGAGGAATTGTACTGCTGCATAAACCTTTAATGATAGGTACAGGTCATCAACCATTGCCACAAAAAAATTACCCGATGTTGCAAAAATGCGATCGTAAGCCAGTGACCATATTGACACACTAGAGGAAACAAAGCAATCAAGAATAGAGCGAACCCATAGCATAGAACTGCTGAAGCCAGTCACTATACTTCCTAATTCGTTTTATGGTATACTAATGATTTGTTGAATTTGCTACTGTTTGCACATAGCATGCATTTACTGGGTACAAGGGTATGTAAATTTTAGTTTGTTCCACAAAAATTAATTCATCAAAATTAAGGATACTGTCGACCCTCCGAGAACAATTTTTCTTGAGCCTGTTAGTCACTTCAGACAAGGCTCTACGACATCATATAGGGACAAATACGTGAACGTTACGCACCAGGTTCATTTCCAATAATTTCAGACTATAGCCACCTGCTCCCAGTAAACAAAGGAAACAATTGGAAAACTGACCATACTTCTTTGCAGAGCTCTAGGTCCCCCCATGTTTAATATTTTCTCACAACACATATCTTACACGAGCCGTCGAAGATGTAACTTCAAAACGGTGTCAGCAATTTCGAGATTTTCTTCCGTTCTTGAGCTATGGGCCCACATTCCTGAAATTCCTAACATTTTTTCGGGAGTTATGAAATTTTCAACTTAAATGGCTTACAACTTTTGATCAAGGCAATTATCGAGAAAACGACAATGCCATTTTGTAGGCCCTGCTATGACCTTTCGAACCATCTACCACTTGTCCAGGAAAACATAACTGAGGGGGACTTAGAGCTCCTAGAAAATCAAAAATACAAGTTTTTCCCAGTTTTGCTTACTGCTTTGTACCAGATGGTATGCAGGTTGCGTCTTACTTTTGGCTCTTTCAAAAGCTTGTGCCATATGGTCTCAGAAAAACATGGAAAAGAAACAAATTTTGGAAAATTTGCTGGTTGGCTGTAATGCACAGCTGAATTCAAACGGCAGAAATGTTTTCCAAGGGTTAACAGTATCCTTAATCATCCTATGTCCAAGGTGCCTGAAGTCGCCATTATCGTTGCAGAATCTCTTCTCAAAAAATTTAGTTTTAAGGTGGTACAGCAGGAAAAATAGCGCTCCTTTGAGCTTCTATTTTCATATCAACAAAATGTTATTGGCGATA
>JAOBRC010511897.1:0-11495 GCA_027575255.1 Scolionema suvaense | reverse complement strand
GGACAGAAATCTGATTCAGTGTTTGAAGAAGGACAATCCACGGCAAAGAAGTCAGTAGAGACCTATTGTGAATGTGTGGAGATTGTGCTTCCTCAGCATGCTAACCATCATGGTACCACTTTCGGTGGACAGGTTAGTTTATATCGCAACTTTTGTCAATATCTGGCAGGGCCATATCTACGGCACTTTTGCGACTGGTATACGGGCCTTAGTGCCCAAACTCAATTAGCCCACAACACCCAAACTCTGACATGATTTTTTTTGTAAACTAAACTGGGCATGACGCTAGTGTAATATATAGGTCTGCAATTAATTTTTCAGTATTGCTATTAAATGCACCCCAATGCAGTTTGATTTGAAAATCACCTGCTGAATTTCCTTTTGTCTGAGCTGCCTGAGAACCAGGTAGGCGTAAACGACAATTAGTCGTCCAGCACTTTTGTATCTGCAAACACAAGAGTTACTCTGACTCAATTTTTGATAGATGAAAAAGAAACAATCGTATTCCCCAAATAAATTCTGAATATGGCCTGTCTGGATTTATCTCGCTTAAGAGATCAAGATAGAACTATATTTAAGTCATTAGAATGTACTTTTCATAGGTTTTTTCCGCTCTGTAGTTACAGGGTGTGTAGTATTAATGATTTTGGGACACATGGTGTGATGTAGACTTTTTTCAAATTTGACCCCGTAGCAACTGTAATTATCAAAAGATTCAACCTATTGTACTCCAATTTGCACAAAATTGTATTCTTAACCCTTGAACGGCGGAAGACGTAGGTATGTTTTTAGATCATGTTCACTTCAAGCTCTTATTATGATCCCAAAGACCAGGACCTTTTTAAAGAATGTTAAATTTCCTTTCTAGTTGTCTAAACCCTGATGTCTCTAGCTTCTTTCAGTCAGAAGCTCTTGCAGTTACAAAATTGGTGAAATGGATGGATTTTTTAGGTCTCAAAAAAATAATTAGCGTAGGCTAAGGGTTAACATGATCCGGGAGTGGTGTATAATTTTCAAATTCGTGATAATAGCTATTGTTATTATAGTTGATGTTCAACTGTCAAAGCTTGGTTGAAAAAGTTGTAAAATACAGCAAAAATTGAAAAATAAAAATGTGCAAACTTGTGCTACTTACACAAACAAGTTTTCTATGCTTCCTGCACTACTTGCAACCAGTTGATGGCATTTTCAAATAGTTTACACAATTTTAAGTTCTTTGTATTGGTTTCTATGAGATAACATGTGATGGGTCAGCAAAATTCAAATTCAGGGAATGATGATTGACAAAATGACATTTCACTGCTGAAAATGGCAAATGACCTTAATCTTAACCTAAACAGCTTGGGGCGTGTTGGGCTGATTTTGCCTGGAAGCATGAACTTCATGTAGCAGCTCTAAACTTACTGCAGTTATACATCCAAAACTGCGGCGATGTCATAGACTGCTGTGGCAATTCCAAAACACAAATAGTAGTTTGTGCTGTGGGACGGTTACTCCAGCAGATGGTTCATTGTTTCTTCTATCTGATGTTGGTTTGTGATCACATATTTGTTTATTTTTATGAAAAAGCGGCCTGAAGAAGCAGCAAAATCCTACAGCTTCACATTCTACAGTATGTTAATTTCATATTATGCCAGGAGACAGAAGTTGTTTGGGAGACAGGAACCTTAGATTTAAAACGGAAACATAATTTGGCCATTTAACCTAAGTCATAAGTGTATAACGTTGATGACGTCAGCAAATCTTTCGATGCAACCTAAGTATCTGTTACTTTACACAAATTATTGACTTCTCATTTTCTGCTTTTTATGGCTTTTATCAGACATGCAACTTTTCCGACTTCAGACAGATTTCCGTTTTTTTTTATTTTTTCCATTATTCTGCTGCCTCATTTATTGCAACATGATTTCATTCGATAAAATGTAAATAGGATACACCTATTACAAGGGCATTGCTTGGATGTTTGTTTTACTTTTAAAGTGCTGCAGGCCCAATTTGACCCTCTCCATCCCTTTTGCTGGGCATTTTATTTGCAAAAAAGCCTGGACTTGACATGGAACCAACTCCCCTTGCTGCGCATATTTTGTTTTTTAACAAATATAATAACTTTTGTATACTGGCCTGTCGAATCCTGCCCTCAAAATCCTAATTTTGGGTCAACCAGCTGCTATCCTTTATGATGGCATCACGCGTCATGTGACCTATGTGAAAAACTATTTTGCAACAAAATGCTTGTTGATAATTGGGGAAAGTCAGAAACTTCCAGTTTCACAGATTTTCAGCTGATTTGTCATTGACAAGACTTTCTTATCAGCTGCAGGTTAGATGTTCAAAGGCATCCTTCAACCTTACCACGGTTGCCCCCCCCGTATGAACTTCGTGTAATATCTCAAAAAGCAGTTATGCTTTGACCATGAAACTTGGCGACTTTTCCTAAAATTTATCAAGGACTTCAGAAACGCAAAAATATTTGTAAACTAATTTTAAACTTGAAGTCATCATTTTCGACAGGTGCCAATGCCAAAAAACAATGAAATTTGCAGATAGACGTTGCTATGTGGCAAAATATCAATGTGGTAATCAAGTATAGGTATTGAGAGGTAAGGTCTGATGCTAGACAATGCCTCTTATGCAATTCTGTGGAGTCTCGTGGCCAAAATCAGAATTTTGAAAAATTTGGCTTCAGAACCTAGTTACATATAATTAGTGAGAATTGTATAATTACTTATGCATAGTTAATGTCATTATTCATCTCAAATGATACATAATGAAGTTATCTAACACTGTACCAAGTTTCAAGACTATTGGTGAAAGATTATAGATTTTACAGGAGGCGGGCCTACCAGCCCCCCCCCCCTCTTCCCCCCAAGCCTATAATGTCCGAAAAGCCCAACCTTTGTAGGGTTAAATGTGAGTTATTCTAAATAATTCTGTAAAGGCCATGTTCTTTGCAGATGAGTAGATTATTATATTTACTGTATTGTCTTTATAGGACTCATGTTTTTCAATGCTGCTATGTTTTGTTTATTCATTTTGCATTTTAATCTTTGGACTCTTTTTGGCGTGAAAGATGCCCCCTCCCCCAACAACAACAAAAAAAAGAATGCAAGCATTTCAACTTTGATCTAAAGGCAAATCTCATAAATGGTCAAGCTTCAGCCTTATTGGTGATGTAGAACAAACTAATGGAATTTTTTTCTCCCCTTCCCACATCAGCTTTCCACCCCCCTAGGTAAGCCGTCCTTTCGTTTAATGGTCATTTTTTCATTACTTTACTTTCATTTTTGCTTATTTCTTGTAGCTGATGGCTTGGATGGAAACAACAGGGACAATTTCTGCAAGGTTAGGTGATTTTGTGCCATTCGGTTTTTGATCTTAAGCGGAAGAATCCTACGTTGTGTGTTATACCTGTCGGTCAATGCTTTCCGGTATAAAAGCTGGATTGATTTTTCTCAACTTTTGGTGGAAAGTGAAAATCAAGCATTAAAGCGTATTGTAAAATAGCTTGGAATGAGTGGATACATCAAAAGTGCTTTGATTCAAGTCTTGTGAAAATTGTGCTGTAAAACTGCAGATAAATAGTATTTATGGAGTGGGTCGTAGGTCATATCTAGGAAAACCCTTTTTACCCCTTGATGGCCTATATTTCACATATGCAAAATGAAAACAAGAAGTTTGCAGATTGAGTTATGCTTCATAAATGTTTAGGATTCAGACTCTTGGGCCAGATCACAGCATCTCTTTCGTGCGCTCAGCTTGTTTATGTAGATTACAATCCAGTTTGCGTGGCTGGGTGACTGAATCCAAACCAACAGATCTCGGCAATGTTTGCAATGGTTAAACTACACTGCATGAAGCAGATTCATACCAAGCAAAGCATATCCAACTTGAAACCTGTCATCTTCTGACTTCAAATCTTTGCTACCGTCTGTGATCGAACAGCCGTACATGCAAAGCGCTGCTTTATTGCCAACCTGGCATTGTCAATCCGGTGCGTATGCAATTCGAAGGAAAGTGTATTTTTGCGATGCTGGCAATCTCAGCTTGCTGCCTGGGTTATTGTCTATCCTGTGCGTCAGATATATTTTGTTTTTGGTATGGGGGAGCTGCAGAAAATGCAAACTTCAATCAAATCAAATCAACAATGATTGGTGGAATTCTGATCTTACTGATTAGTTGTAGTTGCATCGCTACGGTGCATGTTCGCTATCACCACGTGGCTACCAATTCAGAGAAATATCCATGTTCTTTGGAGTGTTGTCATGTAGCTAATGTATTGAGGCACGCGCGATCAGTTTTTTGCCTGCATGGCATGCGCCAGCATGGTATTAGTGATAACTATTCCTAGTCTGTATGGGCCTCAACGAAAAATGTCGATTTTCTGTAGTATGATTCTGATTGGTGCACTTTTGGTGATCTCTCTGAAGTCATTTAAGCATGTGTTGTTTCTATCGACCATACGCTGTGTCTGCTGTTGTGTGCACCTGGCCTGTTTTGACGCATTGTTGTGGCAACATCTGTATCGCATACAATCAGATTCATGGGAAAAGGACACTTTGAATATTTTCAGATACGCTCTGTTTATAGGCCATACAAACTAGCAAATATTAGAGGCTCAATGCAAAATGGGCTGTGAAAAAGTTTAATAGTTGGGCTTTCAAATAAAAGGAAAGCGGAATTTTTTGATTAAGTCGCAGACTTACTATGGTTGATTAAATTTGTCTAAAAATTGCGGCTAATTTCCGTGTGGCTAACTCTGACAACATGAATCTGATACAAAGTATATGAAAACTGCATGTTTTTGCAAACTGATTTTTTGGCAATATCAGGCAAAGGTACTGAACTTTTCCCGGGTTGCGAAAATTTGTGGCTTATGTCCCCATAAATTCAAAAATCTGCGGCTAACGTAAATTAATTGGTAACCTTAGCTCTGCCAATTGTGTTTGATGAAAATTTCTTCTGTTTAAATGACAATTATGATACCTTGGTCCATGATAAACGCAATGGGAGATAAGCGCAAGCTTATTCGTCAAATTGTTGCGGCTAATAAGTTTAATTCAGAATACTATATTTTTTTTATGGATTCTGGACACAACAGCTGTAAATATTCTCAACTTCCAACACTTCTGAGTATTCATTTTAGATGTTTGCCAACGAAAATAATGCTTTAGTGTTGAATCTTCTGCTTTGCTGCTAAGTATGACCAATTTGTCGAAAAAAGAAAGCGTCTTTTCCTATTTTCTATCAATTGTGTATAGATCAAAAAACGCAGATTGATAGAGGTCTTGCATCCACTGAACATAAACCTGTCGTATAAAAGATATGTCATTCAGGTAAATAGGAAACTACCTACAGTCGAACCTCTAATAGCGGCCACGTTTGCAACGAAGGTAAGTGGCCGTTTCTCAGAAGTGGCCGCTATTCAGAGGTTTGCTAAACTAGATCATTCGACTTGAATTGATCTTCAATCCCCATGTGAATTTGAGTTAGAAAGTTTTCGTGGCATTAGAAAAATTGAAGACACATCAAAAGGATATTTCTTGAAAGTATGAGTAGATCAAGCATTTTTTGTACAAAGAAGTCATTTTTGAGGACAAAATAAATGCTTTCATTAGCAGTATTTTCTTGCATATACATCAGATATTGTAAGACAAAAAAGCGGAACAAATATTTGAGTGGCCGCTTTTAGAGGGGAACTTTCTTCTAATTTTTTCATTTGGAACACACCAGGTGGCCGCTAAATGTTATTGGGACGTGGCCGCTTTTCGGAGGTTCTCTATGAAAGAAAACATACCTGAAGCATTAGGACTGAAAGTTAGTGGCCGTTATCGGGAGGTGGCTGCTATTCAGATGTGGCTTCTATTAGAGATTCAACTGTAATCAAAGTTCTGCGGCTAACTGCTGGACCTCTAAACCAGGACTATTTTCCCAAGTCTGGCCCAGGTACGGAAGTCAACAGAGTAATGGTAATCTAATTAAGAATACTGTCAACAGGAATATATTTCCACTCCACACAATTTTTCCAGTGCGCACTATCCATCATACTTTGTCTTTTCAGTATATTTTCAAGTGGCTAATATACCAATTTTATCAAGATAATGCGGCTTTTCCTTGTTTTATTTCATAATTTTGCACAAATATTTGCACAAAAACCGCAATTTTTTGACGACAGTCTGACTTATAATAAACGTAACTCATTCACGTCAAAGGTATACCATTAGGGTAGCTTGCAGTATATAAATTTTACTGTATTTATGCTACACGGATAGACAGAAATATTAATAAGGAAATCGTTTTACAGTTTGAAACCCAAAGTTGTCTTTTAAATTTAGTTTTTGTTGCAAAACCCGAATTTTTGGCACATTTAATTTTCGCGGTTGAGCTGGAAATGCATCGTTCGCTTCATTTAATTTCACTTTCTTTTTACTCGACAGCGAAACGGCGAAATTTTCGTGCCGCGAAATTTTAATGTAATAAAGTGGTTGCGTGGAGCTGGGTGCATGTTCCATCTTCTAGTTCCTTGAAGCTGGGTGCATGTTTCGTCTTTGAGTTGCATGTGCTTGATTTCATGTGCTAGCTTTTAGTTGCATAGATTATGTGCCTTCTTTTGCAATGAGCTGGGGACATGTTCCATCTTCTAGTTGCATGGAGCAAGGTGCTTGTTCCATCTTCTAAATGCATGGACCAGGATGCATGTTCCATCACCTAGTTGCATGGAGCAAGATGCTTGTTCCACTTCAAGATGTGGAGCGAGGTACATGTTCCATCTTCAAGATGTATGAAGCGAGGTACATGTTCCATATTCAAGATGCATGGAGCGAGGTACGTGTTCCATCTTCAAGATGTATGGAGCGAGGTACGTGTTCCATCTTCAAGATGTATGGAGCAAGGTACGTGTTCCATCTTCAAGATGTAGCGAGGTACATGTTCCATCTTCAAGATGTATGGAGCAAGGTACGTGTTCCATCTTCAAGATGTAGCGAGGTACATGTTCCATCTTCAAGATGTATGGAGCAAGGTACGTGTTCCATCTTCAAGATGTAGCGAGGTACGTGTTCCATCTTCAAGATGTATGGAGCGAGGTACGTATTCCATCTTCTACTTACATGAAACTGGGTACATGCGCCATCTTCGGCGTGCATCTCTCATAAAAAAAGAAGTTTTAGGCAATGGCTCAATTTTGTTTGGAAATGTCTAAAAGCTTGCCTGAAATTTTCTTAAAATGTATGCAATTTTAGGGTCAAATTTTCTTTTTGTTTTCTTTTTTTGGACTAGCACCGGCTTTAGTGGAAGAGTTGTATAAAATGAGGTCAATCCGTCCTTTCGTCCGTTACCAACGCATTGAACTGCTCAATGAATTTCCTGAAATTTGGTGTGAAGGTGACAATCCGTAATTGAGGAAAGGTGATGGAGCTGGTATTTTGAAAAAAAATTTTGTTTGGCTTGCAGGTGGCAATCTATGCCCCAAAACGGCCATTTTAAGGGTTTTTTTAAAAATTATTTAAAAATCTGTTCATTACCTTTTGGTGGTTTTTGGTATGAAACTGCTGGGCAATAGTAGTTATACTGTGGACCACATGCCATATCTGGGAAAACTCTCGTTCGGCTTGCTGGTGCAAATTTATATACATCAAAAATGGCATTTTTCATGTTTCTTTCCTGATTGGTCAAAAACTGTTCGTCTGATTCTTGTCATTTTTGGTGTGAATATTAGGGGTAACCCTGGGCATGTTTTGAACCATAAGCCATGTCTCCTGCAAATCTGGTTTGGCTTGCAGGTGGCAATTTACGTTCAAAAAAGGTGATTTTCAGGGGCTTTTCTGCATATGTTGTGACAGTTAATCTGTTCATTGTTTTTGGTATGAATACTTAGGGCAACTGTATGCATGTTGTGAACAATGTGTCATGTCTCTGGAAAATCTCATTTGGCTTGCTGATGGTAATTTATCTCTGAAATGGTGGTTTTCAGAGTTTTTTACCATCTATGTCGAAAACATTTCATCCAATTTTTATCGTTTTTTTGGTGTGAATCTTAGGGACAACTCTGCATATGTTATGAACCATGTGTTATGTCTAGGGAAGATCTCGAAGAGATAGTGTATAGTTTTTATGTTTTTTTCGAAGTATGTCCAAAAACGTTCATCTGATTCTTGTTATTTTTGGTTTGAATAGTAGGGCCAACTTAACGCATGTTTTGAACCATATGCCATGTCTCCTGAAAATGTCGTTTGGCTTGCTGGTGGCAACTTTCATCCAAGCATGGCGGTTTTCAGGGTTTTTTCCAAATATGTCATAAACGGTTCATCCGGTTTGAGTCATTTTTGATGTGATTCATAGGGGCCTCTCTGTGTGCATTATGAACCATGTGCCTTGTCTTGAGAAAATCGTATTAGGCCTACGGGTTGTAATTTATGTCCAGATTTGGCTATTTGGAGTTTTTGTTAACTATGTCATAAATGGTTTATTCTGTTTTTGTCATTTTTGGTATAATTGTTAGGGGCAAGTCTGCATATGTTTATGAACCATGTTCCATGTCTGAGGAGAATCTCTTTTGTCTTGCGGGTGGCAATTACATCCGAAATGGTGATTTTCAGGGAAGTTTTTCCAAATATGTCAAAAACGGTTTATCCCCTTGTCATCATTTCTGGTATGAATCTTAGGAGAAAATCTTGTTTGGGTTGCGGGTGGCAATTTACATCTGAAATAGGCTATTGTCAATGATTTTTCCGAATGTGTCGACAATGGTTCATCCATATTTCATAATTGTTCATGTGATTCTGCGGGAAAACTTTGCATATTTTTGAACCATGTTTTGTGTCTGAGGAAAATCGCATTAGGCTTGCAGGTGGTAATTTAAGTCAGAAAATGACTATTTTCAGGTTTTATCCAAATGTGTCAACAATGGTTTTATCTTTTCATTTTTGGCATGGATCCTAAGGGCAACAAAATGTATATTATGATTCATGCTTTGTATCTTGGGAATATGTTTTTCAGCATGTGGGTGGTAATTTATGTCAATAATGGTTGTTTTTAGGGTTTTTTTCATAATGTTTCAAGAACACTTCATTACATTTTTGTGATTTGTGGTGCAAATCTTACGGCTTATGTGTTATTCTTTTCTTTGATCTGATGCGGAGACTCTCAATTAAGTTTGGGGGAGTCCACTAATTATGTGACTTGTTATTAAGTTTTGTAACCAGGTTTGCTCCTTATGCTGTCGGTTGTGAAAAATATCTGGATGTTTGATGCTAGAAGGTCGTAGCCCGTTGAAAAAATTCGTGGGAAAGATTCAAAATTGGAGACTGGAGATTTTTTTAAACGTTTTCTTAGAATTTGGGCAATTTTAATTTTATTATGAAAGGTTTTCGTTTTAAAATAAGTGTTTAGTTGCATGGAGCGGAGCATGTGTTCTATCTTCTAGTTGCATGGAGCTGGGCACATGTTCCATCCTCCAGTTGCACGAGGCAGGATGCAAGTTTCAACTTCTGGTAGGGTTGGGCTGCATTTTTTCCATTGTCTAGTAGGGTGTAGCAAGATGCAGATTTTATTTTCTTGTCGTCCAGAATAGGTGTTTAGTACCTCAATATTTATGTTGATTTCAGACGCTTGTGCCATTCTCATCCACGACTGATTGCTGTCGATGAGGTATTTTTCCGTGCACCTTCGAAAGTGGGTGATAGAGTTGTCATAAAAGCATGTGTTAATAACACATTCGAAAGAAGGTAGGAAGACTGGCTTTAATTGTTGCGAAACTGAGTTTCGTATAGATGTATCATTTTCCGCTTTCACTAGAGAATCTTTCGTGAAATCATGTTTTGGATTTTAGAAAATATGTCCTGAAAAAAACATTTGGCTTGGGCCATTTCTGAACCTTTTTGGGAGTATGGCTGTCACATGGCAGACCTAAATTCGCGAAGTTCTTGAAAGATTTTCCCTGAAAGTTATTATTTTATGTTCACCTGTTTATGGGTACAGTATAACCTCTAATTAACGGACACTCTAATTGTCGGATAGCTTCAATTAAGGGACTAATTTCTGTGCTGTTCCCCGGCGGAATTCAGGTCGAACTCTCACAAAAGATTTAATAATGTGATAATTGGGGGTTGTCAGACAACTGGTCCTATGTTTAACGCTAGAAAACGCATATACTTCCCTGCTTGTCGACTTTATTCTCATCCTTGATCTTCTCTCGCTTCTACGATCTTCTCTCTTGTCCAAAAGTGATACTACTTAATCACTGTTTGCTGCATGTTCCAATGTTCAAGTATTAGAGCCGCTCAGGACTATAAGGGCTCTTATACTTTAACATTGGAAACTGGAGCAAATAGTGATCATTATCACTTTTGGACAACAGAGAAAATCGTGGAAGCGAGAGAAGATCAATGGCGAGAAAAAGGCTGACAAGAAAGGAAGGTAGACAGTAAGTATAGGCGTTTTCCAGTGTTAAACATAGGACCAGTTGTCTGAAAAAAACAGAGTTGTCACACTATTGAACTAATGACCAGACACCTCTCATAAAAACAATCTCACGAAAAAGTTTCCAATTAGCGGACATCTCCAATTAGGGGACAAATTTCTTTTCCGTAATGGTGTCCGCTAATTGTAGATTACTCTGTACGACAACCTTGCTGATACTTGAATACCGTATTCGGAGGAACTTCTGCAAAATTCGCTAAAGTTTCTCCGAATAAAGTAATAATCTTTCTTCCAAGTGATTATTTACGGACAACGAAATCGGACAGGCCAGGCTCCTCGCGCCGTTGTCTGGTAACTGCTACCAGTGCTGTTTGTCAAATGCTGCCGTATATCTTCGTGATATAAGTAATATCTAGTAATTTTAAATTTTGGCGGACGATGGGGCAAGGAAACATCTCTTGACTTTTTTTGCAAATCTATCGTATTGAACAGTTTATGCCAGTACAAATTTCGATGAACATTTCTGCATACAATGTGTTTTCCCGGACTTGATCTTGCGAAAGCACAGTAGGGCGAATTCGAAAACTATGTCTTCCTGGAAATATTTCTTACCGTTATATCAATACGATACATGAACATACGAATGTTGATGGAATTTGATATACCCAACAGCACTGGTACCAGGCTGATGGTCTGACGATGTTGGAAAGTAGCGCTCATCTTTATTTTATTTAAGTCAAATCTGTTTATGAGCTCTATCGTTCAAAATCAGCCTTGAAAATGAGTTTATTGTCCACTTTCAGTATGACACCACGCGTTGTTAACAGTTTGCAATATTTGAAGCTACTTTTCGCACGACCGTGAAGAAAACATGTTGCTGTTGAATTAGGACCAGTTTTGTTCCTTTTGTATGTGTACAAGTATGCTTGAATTTATTATAAGTTAATGACTGCCATGCATAGATGATAATGCTGTTGTTAAAGAGGGTGGGTGTCAAGCACGAGTGCATTTGTTTGAGCAAGCAATGTTGATCTCAGTTCCATTTTGAGTAAATTTGTTCACCATATCTAGACCATTGT
>JAOBRC010511786.1:0-11496 GCA_027575255.1 Scolionema suvaense | reverse complement strand
CATCCTTCGATTGGAACAATTTCGTCATTGCGAAGAAAGCTTCTGTCGCCTCCGTTGTGCCGAAATGAGTGCCCTACGAAAGGAGACAGCATTCAACATAATCTAACATAATACTATATAATAATACTAAAGGATTTGAAATGAGAGGAGATTGACCACTCCTGTTTGCTATCCTGGAAAGTGCAAGAAGAGCAAATACTGCGACCTGAAACTTTGAGATTGAACCACATAAAAAATCTATATGCATGGAATATGCCAGTATATAGGCCATGTTTGACTATGGCCATTCTAAATAATCTCTGAGGTTGAAATAGCAGCCGGACATCGGACACGCCTGACTGCATTTTCTACATGACCAGCAGATCTTCCGGATTAAGTTTTGGTCCGGTAGTTTTGGTAATCAGTTTACGATATTCAAGAAGTCAATCAATGCACCGTTAAAAACATGTGCACCGTCTAGAGCCTTATTCCAGCATTACATCTTTCGATATAACTACTAACAGTTGATATTCTTAATGGTTTCTGTATTGAGAGACATTCACCTAAAATTTGTATGTTTGTAACATTTTTATGGTACCCCGCTCTTCTATTTTGCCGATGTATAGCATTTCATAATCCCAAGGGTACGACATGTTATTTACGTTAAGCCAATTTAAATCTGTATTCCAACATATTATTTTGTAGCTTAGGTCCCAACAGGGAGGCTTAGGACACTATCATACAACCGGAAGCTATTCTAGTCTCTTGCTTACCACGAAGCTTTGTTTGTTATTCGAAAGAATGTCTGACACTAGAAATTTTCCATATTTCGACGCCTGCATGTGCAATAATGGTCTGCATTTGGTAGTTGTCTTGGATGTTTGCCCTGCTTAAAACATGTTTGCTTGTTCAGATTGTAAGCATATTGGTCTGAGATGTGAAATCGTGAGTCCGCAAAAACAATTCTTCACAGAAATCATACACAACAAACCTGGTTGAGCAAGTAGAGAATCTTCGACAAGATGTGAATACATTTTCTGGTGTTGATTGGTGTATCATTGAAGCTCCGTGACTGAAACAAAACAAAAAAGGAGTATTGAAATGCCGATGCTGAAAGGCAGTTTCTAACTAAATCTATTCTGTGTAGAATACTTTAGACTTCTTTATGTTTAAGGGGATGGGGGTGATTCTGCAATCCTGTTAAACACTACACTAAAATGCAAGCTTCTCGCAGATCATAAGTGAATGAATGGGCAAACTTAAAACTACCATCAGAGAGAGGCCAACACACAAAAGACAACAAAATTTGTATCAGATTTATAAAAGAACTGAAAGCAATCTTTATGTACCTCTTGAAGGACAGTGCTTTTGTCCAAGCCTTGCAAAGGATTGACCAATGCTAAAATAAAAAGCGTGCAATGATTTTTAAGAGATAAACAGCAACCAAAACCAGAGAGAAAAAGCATTTAAACCAATTTTCACTACAAATAGACAGAAAAATTTTTGAGTTGTGTTCCATTTCATCATGATAGCCTTCTCTGAAATCGGTTGCTGTTCTTTTTCTACCGGTAGTTTGTAGATTTGAAGAAGGTTGCAGCTCTCTATTTTCCCACCAGTAGCCAGCAGGTTTCAAGTCTGAGGCCTGCTTTGACTGATCAGGGCGAAATCTCAGAAGACTGAGATAGATGGGTAGCCAGGGGGGTTTCCAAGATATATTCGAAGGTTCCTGGTGACTCTATTTGGGATGAATGTGATGCAGTACAGATGCCGAGCCTATGCAACTGAGGGTTCTAGGGGGTGATGAAAGGGTTGCGATGTCACTACGCTCTTGTACAACTGTTATTCGATGTTTCCATGGTGTTTTGCATTGATTTTCAACGTTTGAGCTATTTTAAGATGACTATAATGTTATCTATTGTTTTAGTTGACTTTCTTGTTCTTGTTTCTTTGCTGCAATTTTGCTGATTTTCTGTGTCAGGCCACTGATTTTGGGCGCTGCCGAATTTGGGTGCCCGTCCGTTTTCTGGGAGCATTTTGGCTCTACAAACTCCCCTGCTGGTAGCAGTTCAGTAATTCCTGTGGAGAGAAGAACAGCATCTGACTTCAGCACTACGAAGAACATCCTCATCAGCAACTGGATAGCCTTCTTGCTTCCGCTTGAAATTGGAAGACTGTCTCCGCTAGGATGCAGCACACAACAAAAATTATATTACTTTCATAATACACTCTTTCAGTTTTATCCAAACAATTTTACAAGAAAGTAAGTTTTGACTTTACCTGGAAATTAAGGACAATCGAGAACCACTTCAGGCTCAGCCTCGACTGCAAATACTTAGAACACTTTCAGTCGTGAACATGCTCATAATTGTGCTTCAAGAGTGGTGGTGTCAAAAACCAAAATGTTTGTTTTAACCCTACTACTACTGGGGCAGGGGTGGGGAAACATCGCTCCCCTGTCAGTTTTTTTATCTTAACTTCAGAACGAATGCAGCTTTCATGCCGAAATTTCATGACTTTTCATGAAACCATGTAGAGTATGATTTGGCAAGAAAAAAATCCCCCCCCCCCATTTGTTGATCGCCCATAATGGCGCCTTTCTAAATGGCAGGTGGCCAAATTACCAAAAATTGTTTTTTGATAAAACAGCCAGAGTTTGGTGTTTTCTCTCCATTTTTCACCAAAGTGATTGAAATAGCAGCATACTATCTCAAAGAAACCATTTAGAATGATCTCAGGAGAAAAAATTGAAAATATTGAAGATTTTTCGAAAAATCTGGAAAATCAGTGAAATTTAGCCATTTTTCGTATGGGTCAACAAATGATGTGGTCAAAAATTGATACATGCTGGGAAATTTCTGCTGGTGATTTTGGAATCCCAACATAATAACCTAATACTGCACCAAATATCAAGACTGTTATATACCTTACGTTGTTCTTAGTTTAGGAGGGGAGGAGAGGGGGGGGGGTGATTTAGACCGGTAGTGGTGATAGGGTTATTAACCCTATATCTACTGGGCTTTTTAGGGGCTCCCCAACTCTGGGGGGGAGCTCTGAGAGCCCCCCCTCCATCATTTCTAAGCTACTGTAGGTATGGTAATGAAACTTTGTATGGGCATAGAGCATTTATAGGTGAACGCTTTGGTACAGTGGAAAATTGCTGTCATCATTAATTATTCATGACGTCATCGATTAAAGACACATGGGTAGTAATTTTCGGCCAAAAATAGCAATTGTTAAAAAATTGGCCCAAAATTCTGGGGAATCTCAAAATCTCTCGAAAACTATTGCACTTACTAGGAAAAGGTGCTACATAATGGTTTCAGACTCATGACACTCCGTTTTATGCAGTTTTCAAGTGATTTAACTAAAAAAAGGCACAAAATGGTCTGACCACCTGTCGATTGGACCCAAATTTCAGGGTGAATATGTCCAAGTTTTGAAAAACCAACAAGTGCCCCCAAGAACATATTAAATTCCAGGAAAAGTCAGGAAATTTCAGCTCAAAAGGCTTATCTGTTCCGGAGATGTCTGCAAAAAAACAACAGGGGGGCTCTCAGAGCCCCCCCCCCCCCCAGTAGATATAGGGTTAAGCATCACCTGTTTACATATGCCGTAATTATCAGAATGAGCGCTGGGGCACTCATTTAATTTTCTACATTTCAGAAGGGGCGCTCATTTAAGGGGGGGGGCACTCATTACAAAAAATGCAAAGTAGGTACATGCAATAATGAATAATCGAGAAATCATTACAGAATGTGTTTGTAAACTCCCTTACTATAAACAGTAAAAAAAGAGTATCTCACCAGGGCCTATTCTAGAATTTCAGGGCAGGGTCCAGAGTTGGTCAAAAAGGGCACTTTTTATCCAATTTCCTTCCAAAATCTGTGATTATAAGCAAATATCAGTCAAAAAGGGCACTTTTTGCCAAAATTTAGGAAGGGCAGCGATATTTGGACCCTTTTTTGTTCTAGAATAGGGCATGTTCACTGAAGATAATTCTTCTCTTGTTCGTCACTGTTACAAACTATCTGAGTGAGTGCAAATGCATATCATACATTACAAATTTCCAAATGAGCGCCCCTTTCCTAGTTTGAGGGGGACGCTCATTTAAGCCGGGGCGCTTATAAAATTTCTCAGCTTTCAAGAGGGGCGCTCATTTGAGGGGGGCTTTTTGAGATAATTACTGTACACGACACTTTCCAGATTATATGCATGGTCATAGCACCTATTCCAGGGGTCAAAATAAGGGAATTTAGAGCATGCATGTGTACGTTTTACAACCAATTTGTATGTAATAGAGGTTTACCAATAAAGAATTAGGTGACAAAACTGTTTAAGCGGAAACTACCCGGAAGCATGCAGATTTTTTCAATTTTTATCTGGAAATTTCCTGTTACTGGGGAGGGCCTTATTTTGATCCCTGCATTCAATACATACAAAGAAGCTTTGTAAAATTCTACACTATAAAAAACCACTAAGTAGGGCTGAAAATCAGAAAAAAAAGAACAAGCCTCAGTTCAAATTTACCAGTTCTTATAATAAAACAGAGTGTCGTTACATGCTTGGTATGGAAAATCATGGTACAGAGCAAAGATAAAGGCAACAAGATACTTGAAATGGATGAGATTGTAAAAGTAAGAATATGAACTATAGCGGTAGAACTAAGGATATTCAAAGTACAACATAAAATTGTCAAGGCAGATTGAAGACATCTGCACTGGTGCAGAATACACACATGGTCTTTTCAATGAAGTGTGAGGGAGCAGATTATCCTGCAAGCAACAGAGTGAGGCTTCATGCAAATTCTACTGGAAGTCAAATTTGTTAGTAAGTTCAACAAATACGAAATAATTGGTCAATTGGAGGAGGTGCTTACAATTATGGTATCTCTAGTATTTAATGTCCAAAAAGCTCAACCTTTACAGAGTAAAATTTTATGAACAGAAAAATACTATTCTCCATGCCAGAAACCGTATCACAATCAAGCAACCATCAACTTCTCTATCCAAAAATAATCAATAAACAAACTAAAAGTAGATAGCTACTACCTTAAAGGAGAAGTAATGGGTACGCAAAAAAATTTTAATATGAAAGGTACTGATTAGAAAATGTCGTCAACACTAATTTTTGAGGTCAGAGACGTTTTGTTGACATGATTTTTTGCAATGTAGTGTAGTCATGCTTGTCGCCATCTTGGTCTGTCTTTCTGCAATGAGCAGCAGAAAATTGACACGGTGTCCAGCAGAACAGCTATGGTCGTGACGTAGAATCCGCACTACAAAAAATCTGAAGAAAAGTAGCAACTCTGAATGTTGACTCATTGACAAGAAATAAAGTTCAAGTGCATGAATCATGAGAAATATCTACTTAGGATCAATTAAAATGAACAGCTTTCTACGAAACTAAGCCTTTTTGGTTGTATTTTAGTATATACCAATTCAAGCTAGCTCTTCAATCCGAAATAAATATTGATCCACATTTACTGAATCCAAATCTCAACTTTCACTCAGCCACATATACTGAACCACACATACAAATTCACGAGATCACGTTCATGGATTGCAGGGATTTATCCAAGCAGTTTCACTGACTACCGTTTTTGGCATAAGATTGAGTCCTTACTAACCATTTCACAGATCTTTGCCATGAGTATTTGCTTGGGGTGTGAGATAAGGGCCTGAATCAAAAGTTGAATCAGGTTTCCAAATTATACACCAAGATTGTTGGGCAGCATTGAGAGTCCTTGGCAAAGACTGGGAGGCATTTGCACTTTGAAACCTTAGCATATGCCAGAACATCTGGAAATGATACATGCACCTTTCATCATGTTTCAAACAAACAAGTTTTTCGTTGCAAGTAGTGGTTCAGGCTACGAAATTTGCATTTCTCAGGGAGACGGAAGTTCATTACCGCTATTTTGATTTTGCGGTAACGTTGGACCGATAGTATGTCCGAACGCCTTGGTGTTCATAAATGGAACTGGGGTTTTTGGAGGGTGTCCTGAGCCCCCCCAACCGGGCACGGGGCAGAGCCCCGGAAGCCAACACTATTTTGGCTACTAAAAGCGCATAGTGAGGCTAAAATTGCATTCTTATTGAGCCATTAACACTACAAAATCACCTCAGATGAAGCTGCCAATATCCTAAAGATATGGAGTGTTTGTTTTCTTCAAGATCCCAACCATTAAACTTTGGTGAGAAATGTAAGTATTAGCCATTAATAGCCAATTTTTGCAGGAAGCACAGGTCTAGCCGAAGTCACACTGAGACGAGCGATGATTGAGGGGAGATAAGCGACATTAGAAATTCGCATCATCCGTCAGTGTGACCCTGCAACACGTGCGAAATTTAACCACAAAATTTTGCATGTCACTCATCTGAAATTGCACGAACAACGAGTGAAATCAAATTTGCACGTCGCTCGTCGCATGCTCGTCGCATGTCAGTGCGACCAACAAAACGTGCGAAATTTTAGGAGGCAGTAAACAACCTTATGGCTGGCCCAAATCGAGAGCAGGGCTTGAAATAGCTGCCGGTCAACGGTCACTGACCGGCCAAATTTTCACTATGACCGGCGAGCAGACACGCCATGTCGGACATAATGACCGGTCTCCTTATTTCCACGACCGGCACATTTTACCGAGTTGCCGGTCAACTATTCTGACACATGTTCCAATATATGGTTGCAAGTTTAATTTTATCAGCACCTGTCCGGTAAATGTTGATCAGCCGCACTTGTTTAGTGGTCTATCATGTAGCCTGCAAAATGGCACGGATACGGCTTGAAAGGCTGGACATTCCTGCAGAATTTGCCCTCAGACGCCTGTGAGTGCGCTTCGTGAGAAACCGTGGGACGTTCATGCATCCTTCCATGTTCATAAGTCACTGTGCACCAACGTTTGTGATTGCTAGTCAGGGACGAGGACGAAAGGAGTCCAATGTTGAATGCCAGAGTAAGGTGGCTAACGAATTAGCTGAAGTATATATAACTGTCTGTGTGAAATAGCACAGATAGAGCAACCTTAAATTTGTGGACTTTTCTGGATGTGTGCTCTGTGTTCCTGGTAAGTGCTGCTGGTTTCAAAGCTTGCGTTTCTTTCTAGCCTAGGACTAAACGGCCTGTAAGAGCTAAGGGAAAAAAGCTATTTTTAACTAAAGGTTTACCTAAACTACAAAATTTTCCTGGGCTTCGCCCCATACCCCACTTGAGCAAATACCTTTCCACTGAATTCGCTTGGTCACACTGATGGGCAAACTAGGATGTGAGAATAGCCCTATCAAGACCAATATTCGCTCGCCGAACAAGTCACACTGATGAGTGAAAAAATTACTTGTCGCTCTTCGCATGTCTCAGTGTGACTTTTTCTATTGCTCTGGCTTTGCTTTCTTACTTTCTATGAACTACTTTATCCAGAAACACTTTCCCGACGATGAAAACTCGCGAAATTTTGTTGGATTAACTTTTGTGAATCAGTAAATCTGAAAAAATTCACAAGATAAACTTCACATGCGGACGTTTCTAAATATTTTCGAGAGACAGTTTCTCGTTTTGCTTTCTGTGATGCACATGCCATCGTACAGTAAGAAAAACTGCTCACGTATTGCAAACATCCGAACAAGTTCAGTTGCTAACAGTAAACGGAACTGAACTGAACAAGTGGTTCACTAATCATTCACTTATTCACATATCATCTGACGAAGCAAACAAACGAATGCATTATTAGTGGAAGTTACCCTAATCATTGATCTGATACAGTCGATTTTCGAACACCAGAACACCACATCAGGCCTGCAAATAATTTTTCAGTCGGGCCTGCCAAGTTTGTCTGGCACTTTGTGGAACCCGCCGGTCAAATAACCGAAAGTGCTTTCTGCCTAGCGACAGTCACCATTTTCATCAGACCAGTGTTTCCTTCACTTATGGGTAGGGAAAGGGCATGCACGAGGATGGGGAACGCTGAATTCTTGCTAATATTTCCTGCATTTTGTGTGAAAAAAGCCGTAAACTTAGAGCTTCATCCTTCGGCTAAATTCTTGTTATAAGATCGATTATTTAGTCCCGGAAAATATCGCGAACTTAGACTTGGATCTTTTGGCTATGTTCAACTTCTAATCTTTCTAAATTTTTGTGTTATAATTTGAGCATGGCACCCTGTTTCCCTTTGTTTCTGGTGTTGCAGGAGCAATTTTTCTCTTTTGAGAAATGATGGGGACAAGGCTGCCCAAATTCACTGATTTCTGATCATGAGCAGTACCCAACTTTAGCCAGCAGTAAACTCACACGCTAACACCTAACCCTGACTCTCAACTCTGAACCGACCGAATCTGATGAGACCTGCATGTCACTATGGACCGGAGCCTCAACACTCCCAGGAGGGAGCCAGTCGCAATCGAATGAAAGCGAACTTTCGAAAGCTTCTATCAGATCCGCGATAAAGAGCGCGATACGAGCAAGTGCGCGCTGAGGCAACGAAAAGATCGCAGAACCTCAGAGGAGTTTGGTTGCCTTCCCGAAGAAACTCTCAGGCGAACTGGGCACTGTAGTTGACCAAATCAGTTTCACCATAACATCCAAACTTTTTTGTTTCAGACCTGTATTTATAATTTAGTTATATCAAATAACTTGCATGCCGTAGTTTTTTTGTAGAGTTCCGAATGCCCGTGCATTTGTAAATATCAATGTGCTTACTCCAGCTTTAGTTGCTTATAAAGTGTGTATATAAAAGTATTGTTGCTCATAAAAATTATGTGTGTGTCTTGAAATAATACAAATACGAATAACAAAACCAAAGGACGTGGTGCTCCCTGTTTCTTCTTTATCTTATTTCTCATTACCAGAACTATTGTGTGTTAGCGTAAAACATATATTTATCAGGAATACTTGTGTATTATAGACCTTACCGCAGAGAAGATATCATGGCATAATGTAAACCAGCTCTAATACCCACATAGCGGGCAGTTGTGCTGGTGGAATATGATCTGCTAGTCTGCTTTTGTTTCAAATAGCGTGGCTTATTGACGATTTGCGTTCGTTCCAATACAACACAAGCCGAAAGCAAGAGAAGTTGTTGTGCAATAGACGAGCGGATGGTTTATTGTGCTGACATAGAAAGTTGCAGTAACTAGAGAATGTAACATAATAGCAATAGACAGATAATGTGGGAATGCGTAAAAGCAGTGGTCGGTGGACATACTTGGAAAACTGCCGGTCATTTTCTGTCCATGCCGGACAAGTGGAGAAATCAGAAAACAGGCCAGCCGGACAATTTTGACCAGCACAATTACTATCGCGCCGGACATTTGGCTCATTTGTAAAGTTTCTGCCGGTCAAATGTTCGGTGTCCGGCGCTATTTGCAACCCTGCACATGCCTCTTTGCAAAGATAAGCTTCGAAGGCAGAGCTATTCAAATCTCGTCTGCTATGGGATTGGTGTCACACATAAAAGGCGTGTGCCACTTATTTGTGCTGCAAATGGATGAATACCAAGTTCAGTGTTGTGCCTTGAAGAGAGGTGGAACGATAAATGATCCCCGTCATTTTTAGGTTGCGGAAATGATGCAGTAACGGAACGATCGTTACCGCCAAATTTCCTAGTCTATGGTTGTTGGCTTCTTATTAGAAGCCAATTAGAGATCGGTTTTATATGCATAATTGGTTTGGATGAATTAAGTATGAGTCATGATGAAACAAAACTTGGATGTGTTAGTGACTGAATTATAAAGCAGTTTCTTTGAGAACGCTAATGGTTGTGCAAATGTTTAAGTTACGGTTCTGCAAACTTTAGGTCAGAGATTGAGTTAGTCAGTTGGTGCTAGGATAAATCCCCGGATTGGCACCAAAATTCGATGATGATGTGGTTTCTACAACCTGAGTGCAATGCAAGCAACTTTGATTTTGCTTTTGCAAATCATAACATCATAATGCTGACATTAGTTACCGCCTGTAGACGGAGGGAAAAGGACCATGTTTTGGGCTAAATTGGGGACCCAAGCATGGTATCGGAATTGTGGGGTGCCCAGACATCTGACTGCACAAGGACCAATACATAGCTGATCTCAAACACCTGGTTGGCACAAGGACCCATATATGGCTCTCTTGTGATCTTCAACCACCTGACTAGGCACAAGGACCAATACATGGCTCTCTTGTGATCTTTTTGATTGGATGCGATAGTGTCACAACTGACAGAATCAACAACGATTCATACCTGACAACAGATCATATTATCATTCACAACTTAACACATACGATACGAGTGTCATACCTGACCACTCACACAGAATCAGATATTATTCAAGAAGGCACACTTACCTATCACAGCATCCAACAATTATAAAACTTGAGAAGAGGTGACGGCTACTAGGTACAAGGACCAATACATAGCTCTCTTGTGATCTTTTTTGATTGGAAACAATAGTGTCACAACTGACAGAATCGACAACGATTCATACCAGACGACAGATCATATTATCATTCACAACTCAACACAAATGGTAAGAGTGTCATACCTGACCAATCACACAGAATCAAATATTATTCAAGAAGGCACACTTGCTTATCACAACATCCAACAATTATCAAACAAGAGAAGGGGTGACAGCAACCGCTAGCCCAGTAATAGCCGCGTTGTGTGGCTGTGGTGACAATCAAAGGGTGGCGCGGGCCGGTGGGTTATGTAGGTGATTAACTCTAATGGCAGCGAGAAGCGATAATGTTGCTACAAGGGTATGTTCATTGAAATTAGGTGGCTTCAAGCAAATAAAATACCCTCTATGCGCCAACTTGCATTAAATCTGTTCGGTCTTTAATAGCCATAAATAGAAACCACGCAATCAAATTGACAGTTATGACAGGCTATTGATATCAGATGTAGATTTCGCGACTGGTGAAACAATTTTTCTTGTTTGTTTGACTCTCCTGGCAACCAGTAGTGAGAAGAGCACTAGTGAGAACATAAGATACGCCTACCAGACAGGAAATTTGCGTTACCTGAAGCTATCTTCAGAATCCAGTTTTTGTGAAGTTTTAGCTTCAATCTGCAGTTTGATTGCTTGAGAAAGGTAAGATTGTTGTATTTCATTTTGGAGTAAGAGAATCGATCTCACTCAGCGTTTCGTGTACTTTGTTTTCTTTTGAAGCTTTGTGTCGCTGGAGCATGTTTGATGTCACCGGTGTACCACAAGATTAGAGCACAGACCTTCGTCTCACACTGCCAAAGCTCCACGATAGCGACAAGCGTAGCGTAAAACTGACGCCAAAATTAGATTAGAACAAGGTAAACAAAATACAATAGGAAAGCAAAACTGCTAAAATGGGGATCTTCATGGGCGCTAATGCACTTTCTTACCCCCACTATTTATACGGTTCTTTACAAGACCGTGTGACCGATGATCCCACTACGTTCCCACTGATATGCTGCTGGGGGGCTTATACAAAAGAGTATTCTTCGGGTGAGAAACACGTCACAACCATTGTCGCCCACTGCTAGGTCCGCCCTGTTTGTTGGGGAAAACATTC